>CM043018.1:57666831-57835790 GCA_023690525.1 Holotrichia oblita
ATAGAAAGTAAAACTAAACAGATTTTTAATGTGTTTTGTTTAATTATAGGAAACACAATGCGTTTTGAGATATACAACGAGACGTTAACAACCCAAAAATATATTGAAGTTCTTCGCGGATGTGTTCCAAACTTTTTAGATGAGGAGCCTCTAAATAGATTGCGGGTTTGCTGGTTCAGATGGATAGGGCTCCGGCACATTCTAGCCACATTGTAGGTAATATAATTACGGAAATGTTCGAAGATCGCTAAATCGGGCGCAGTGGACCTTAGCTTTGGCCGCCAAGATCTCCGGATCTAACGCCGTTAGATTTTTATTTGTGGGGCCATATTAAATCTATTGTGTATTCAACCCCGTCATTGGTGAGGAAGAGGTGCGTCAAAAAGTAAGAAGCGCGTCCAGCAAATTACTCAAGACCAGCTAAGCCGGGTAACTTTCGACAAGTTCATAAACGTTTATTAACGTTGCTGGAGAGAAACGGCGCTCATATTGAACATTTTTGAACAGTGTTGTAAATAAATAATAAATTTAGGTACTAAAACTTCAACTTGTATTTTTTTAGTTTATGAATATCAGAAGATTTTGACAGCATACATACACTGTCATATAACGTAAACAAGGTGATCGTTTATTACCTGCAATAATAGCCACAGCTTACTAATATCTAATTATTAATCCCTATGCCGCCAGATTAAATGAACTAATGGAGAAACTAGGCACAATAAGTACTTTTTATTACAAATAAATACAACAAAAAGTGGTACATCACTTTGAAACACGATACAGAGTGTTCTGAATGGAAAATAACTTTACTCGCGTAAAACTAGTAGCTTTTGCATATTTCAAGGATTTTACGAAATGTGTTAATATTTCAAAAACTAGCAGGAATAGGTATACCACATCTTAATACCGATCGATTTAGAATTTTTCACTGCATTCATTTATGCAATGAAAAGTACCACGTTCCATTTGAAGAAAAAAGTGTTTTCAGTTTAAATATATCCATATTGGACATGAGTTTCTGAACACCCTGTGTACGATTTTGTCGTTACTGGTGTTGCTATGCATACCTATGAGCTTGTGCTTGAATCCACATCAGTATGATATCTAATATCTAATATCTAATATCTTATGAAAATTTTAATTTTATTGAAAAGAGTGCAAACGTAGAAATTTGGACAAAAATGCAAATATCTCAAAAGTATTAGGGTTGGGGATAGGGAACATTAATACAAATGGATCACAAATAATCCAGGAAATACAATAAATTCATAAAAATTGCACCTTTCCATTTAAAATAAGAAAGCTGATATCAACACCCTGTATACCAGATGAGCTATGAAGTTGAAAATATTTTCGTTAAATAGATCGTTCTCAACCATGACTTTTCTGTGAGCTTTAAAGTCAAATTCCAACTGGAACTTCGAAAAAATTCTAATGAGCCAGTTCGTGACACCCTATATATGTATATGTAATTGTAGCTTAAATACTTATTAACTTCCCATTTACAATATAGTCTCTTACTAATTTGCTCATTTCAAAATCGGAGCTCAGTAGAATTAAAATTAACAGTATCTTGGAATTTTGTCAAAGTTAGCTCGTTTATGACACAATTACTCACTTCAACAATTTCAGTGATCAGATATAGTGGGTTTATGGTTTCTCAGGAAAGGAAACCGTCAAAAAATAATTACAAATTAAATTATAATTAAAAATAATTTTTAACGTGCTATTTTTTGTAGCCTTTCAGTTTTATTAATAAAACAATTTTCAAAAATAATAATTTTTAACAGTTCTCACGTTTTTCTTGTGACAAGGTTCATCATAACAGGGTCTAATTGTCTATATTGTCAACTTTTTATATTGCTTTAATTTTTGTCTGCAAAAAAGGTGTAACCGATTAATAGTTTAGAGTACATGATAATACTACATACTAACAAAAAATTATGTATATGTTTACACTACTATGGTGTGGTCAAAATCCAGAAGCCGTCATATTAGACAGTCGGACCGTGGAAACCTTCGATATCAGTTCGTGTTTTCTACCTTTGTTACATAATAAAGTACAGAAAAGTCCTACCATTTGTTATTTTACTGTCAGAATGCTTTTGTATGTCTGTTTTAATGTAATTAAAATCACATATATTTCATATGAACTCAAATATATATGTTTACGCTACGAAGATTAACATTGATGAAAGAGAATAATTTCGTATACGATTCAAAAATTTCCTACAAGGATTTTATAACGCTCTCATCAAGAATTCTGCATGTTGCCGCCACACCTTTACATCATCCCACTGAATCCTACTTGAATATCACGAACAACCTTCCGACCTGCCAATTTCCACATCAAACTTCGTTACTCTCGATAAACAAATTTGAGCCGCCCGGAATGAACACCAAACCGAAAGTTCAAAGCCTACATTTTCATAAGCTGCTAACTGATGGATGGCAATGCAGCGAATACGGTGTAACGACGGCGGATTGAAGTCGGCGAATTCCACGCCGTTTGGGTGGTGGTGCAAAACCTCAACTGCCCTCTCTTGCTCTCGTAAATAAAATCAGAGCATTTGTGTTTACTCTTCGTTGTAACACCAACGGCAGCCGCTTCGGGGCGATCGAAAAGGCGTGAATTATTTAACTGGCGACGACAGCACTGTAAACACATCAAAGAAATTTTATTCGTTTTCGAATAGCGAGATATGCAACACACTAAATCCGTCTTCAAATAACTCACTACGTACCTATTATAAAATCAGAAATCACTAAATACTGATGTATAATATACGACGTATCAATACAACGCCTGATCAGTACTGGTGTTTGTAATTATTGAACGGATCCTCCGAATATGTCGAAACGTTCTAATCACCAACCTAAATCATTCTGTTAATTTTAACATAGTTGCACGAAATTTGATACGCAAACATTTACTTCAAACACGGGTATCATCAAACAAATCAAACAATCATAGTAATAAGTCTAAATAGCTTCGTAAGTGATGTTCCTTTCAAGGTAGCTGGTTACGTTAATTATCGCTTTCCTTGTACACCAATTCTAACCTGCTCTGGCTTTTCTTGAATGAGGTTGTTTCTTGACACGAAATTTACAGAGATTAGATTTTGTTAGTTATTATTAGCAAATGAAACAGAGACGAACATGCTGAAACATATGGGTATCTTCGCAAGTTATTACTGAACACAAACTACTATTACAGTATGACAATCCATGCCTGAATTTTAGGAATATGCACTCAACTGAACTGTAAGATATTAGAACAAGGTATTCATTTCTTATGCACAGTTATGGATATGTATATTCACAAAATGCATAGGCTTTCAAAGGGCAGTAAAGACTAACAATAGAACACCGGCAGGTGAGAATTCCAGATTTCGATGAAACTTTTTGCAGACTGAAAGAGGACTTTAAATGAAGAAGTACGTATTTTTTTAGCAGCCCAATCGCCCGATTTCGGGCTCCAGACCCTCCAAAGTTTCGGCAATCAATTTTTACTAATATCTCCGAAATTATAACAGATATTAAAACATTATTTTAAACAAATTTACAGAATATTACATGGTCTAAAAGATTGTGAAACTTATATTTGTAAAACGATAATAATGGGAGACGGGGTACCTCATAGCCCCTGTTTCTCATAATTTTGTTTATTCTTTTTCATCAAAAATAGATGGCTTTTCTGTAGAAAACCAGGATGCAAGTAAACCATTGAAACCCATTCGGTATGTTTCAATAAAGCATTATGCATAGTGTACTAGCTAAACGGTAAAGAAGAATACATGGTAAATTTATTTTTGACTCTGTCTTGTGTCAGTTTGTACCTGTAAGGGTTTTAAATATGGTTCCTTTCTATTATTTGTTATCTAGCTTTCAATACCATAATACATTGTCTTTAATTTATAATTCAAATACATAATAATTTCTTTCGTCCCAATTTAATGTTGTTTTAATTCAACCCTGCAATTTTCAAAATTTCATCAACATTTTTTATTTCACGTTCTTTAAAATTTATAATTGTCTTTACTAAATGTAAAATATTTATATACAGGGTTCCTTAAATATTTTCTATTTTTAGAAAATATGAACTATACATTAATATGCATAAATTTAGACGTCAATTTGTAACATTCATTATTCTTTTGATGATTTTCTACGATTATAATAAGATTAATCTTATTTCGTACTATGTTGTTACATCAGCTTGTTCCTATGTGATAATATGTAATAATTTTTCCCCATAGAACTATGGAAGATTATCGGTGAAAAGTTAACACGCACTATTGACGATACAATACTACAAGACTCACTATTTATTAGAATTCATGGTACGACGCATTAATGGACGTGTAAGAAATCAAAAAAATCAAAACGTATTTCAAAATATTAAAAGCAAGTTAGTTTCTTTTTTCAAAATTTAATAATTTATTACTGATCAATCATACATGTTACCAAATTATTATCAAAATATAACAGTCCCAACTAAATATTATAATTTCTGAATCAATGTAATTCGGGAAACCGGTATGTAAATTCCCTATACATGTATCAACATCAACAAATTGCGATCCCTTTAACAAATAAAATGTGAACCAATCTGTTTTGATGTCTCCAATTCCATGCCAATTTAAATAATTTAAAACAACAGTTGCCACATATCACATTGTCGCTTTCAGACTCCTGTGGATAAATCCACGCTTCGTCATCAGTAATGCTATTAGCAACTGAATGTAGGCATATATGATGAACAGGAATCGTTCAAAGTAGTGAATGTCAATTACTAGATTTTTTCTTATTAATTTCCACTAACAAGTATCGTAAAAACTGGTTAGTATAACTGTGCACTATTATAGATAACATCCATGCAACGTAGAAAATATTGCAGAAAAATATGAAGAGTACAAGTAATTTTTAATTAAATCAAATCATGCAGTTTAATCGCCCTAGTATTTAGATACGTATCGTTTAACCAATTCATTGCTTCTATCTTCATAGTGAAGTCACAGTACCGTAAAATTACGCCAATATAATAGAATCAAACAAATAACCATACTGTCACCATCATGTAATCCAAAAACCTGCAGAGTCAAAAGCCAACTAACCCACTGCAATAAACAATACAGACTTTGGACGTCCATATTTTATAAATCTGTTTTTGAAATATGTGTTAACTGTCATCGTTTACACCTTTTAGGCGTTGAATAGGCAACAAAATCTCTGAAGTACTCATACACACATATGTATGTATGTATATGTATGAGTATACGTAGCAATTTAATCCGCATAGCAAAAGTGAATAAAATAGGAAACGCCTGCCGGTAACCAGTCAGCCGTATAATCCTAAATCAATTACGAATCACGGAAAATCCGTGTAAAAGCGTTTGAATTATTGGAAACTTGTTTGTCAGATCCTAGCACCGACACACGCGGACTTATCGAACATAATTACTTTAATGGTAACCGTGTTTGACCGGTTTTACTATCGATTTTTAGTTTTCAATTGCATTTTTCTCCAAGTACGACCATGCGCCATAAAAACCGATATGTGCAAACAATATAACTACTTTCTGTCAGAAACATTCTTTTCTTTCGTTGTGAATTGCGAATAAAGTGGATTTCAAATTAAAAATAAAGCACTTTTCTACTCAAGTACACACATACATGGATGCTGTCGAAGCTATCTAATTAAAAATAATTGTATCTAAACTAAGGAGACCGAGCACAGTTTAAACACAAAGAGTGTTTGTATCTTAATTCCAATCTTTTAATCTAAGTTGCTAGCGTTTGTGACAAGACAATGATTTATGAATGTTATATGTTCTGTTTATGTGCGGGAAGGATTATGGTACTTGTAACTGATACGTATAGGCTATGAGCACTACGTTTGATAACTTTTATGGATGACTAAAACATAATATATGTAGTTTCAATGTTGAGGTAAATAATGTGCAGCAAGAGGAATTTGTAAGATTTTTGTGGTAGTGAAAATAAGAACATTTTAGAAATCTGCATACCATATGCACACGTACATTGACATCAAATACATAAATAGACCCTACATGCATTCGTACTTAATGTAACGTAATGTCGCAAATGTTATTTACAGTCTTGGCCAATTGTGTTAGACACCCTTTACTTTTATAGGTTCGAAAGGCGTTTCCGGCCGCTTTTTGGTCGATTTGTTGACGATCCACTATTCATATTGTTGCAGAGTGGTACGAACCGCACATCGCGAATACTTCATTATTCTCGCTATAGTGATTAAAGTCTTACTTTGTGTCTTAAGTAGGAGTGTTTGCCCACGTTCTACTTTGGTTAATTCACAAACTTTTGGCATTGTTTCACTAAATTAAGTTTAATCCATAAAAATGAAAGTATCCAACACAAAATGTCCTGGTTATAAACTCCTAACACATACCTCTCTCCAATCGTGTCGACAATACACTAATATTTAAAATCGAAACATTGCTGCCTGCTTACCTATTGTCCCAAAGTAAGCACTAAATAAGTAAATTTAGTATGAATTCCATGCTCATTTTCTTGGAAGTGTAATAATACACACAATAATGGGGTTTTATGATGGCGTCTAACACATTTGGCCAAAGTTGTATATAATATACAAATAAATAAAATAATATATCAAAAACTGATGCATATAAAATAGCGCATTATATTCACAATAAAAGGTAGTATATTAAGGTGTATATACATATGTATGTATATCCTGGCTGAAAATAACTACTACTTATTACAATACATACGTATTCTATCAGCGACAATTATTTTATGCTGCGTGTTATATACTGTTCCTTCATTATTACTAATTGTAATATCGCTTATGGAACTTGATGATTACCCTATATGCTTTAGCTATTATACGATAAGCAGCTTGAAATTAATGTACATTATACGCCAACCTGAATGCGACTCTCTTAAACTACGTAATATATTGTCTCCAGAAATAAATTAATGCCTTCCCCGTCTTCCGTTAATATAGTTTTCATGTAACTTACTTTCAATGTTACTTCAATTTATTTAGTAGATGTCTGCTTAATAAAGCAGTTTCTGATAGATAGATATTATTGAATAGGTTTTGAAAATATGTCACTATTGAATTATAACAGCGATTTATGAAACCATGTTATTATTAAATAAAATAGCACAAGTTTACATAAATATTTACTTGCCGATTTATACATTTTATTGAAAAACTACAGATCATTGTGCATTTTTACGGAACCACTTGCTTGGTTCACATGTATGATAATTAAGTTATATACATACTACCTTTTGATTTATCATCTAATATTAAATTTGTTGCATTTGTTGAGATAACTTTTAAATAACTTAAGATTTTGTTAATAGGTATGTGCAAATTTCTTGTTCAGCGTAACATTTCTGCAATATAATTCTTCTGTCCTTGATGTGTTTACACACGCAAACATACTGCAATTTTAAAGCCAATTGCCTGTTTTAGTGGTAGTTATAGTTATTTGTTTGATAATTAGACCATAATTATAACCAACATTTTATTATATACAGGATGGTCCATTTAAAGTGTAACACTGTAATATCTTCCAAACAATTAATGTTATGAAGAAAAGTATTAGACAAAAGTTGACTATATGAAGGGGCTCATTCGATGGCACTACTGTTGTCACTATAAAGAAAGACACAAAGGTCATAACAAGGTCAACTCTTTTTTTTTCAATAGCATATAGCATTTTTTTCTAAATTCTAAAAGAGCAATAAGTTGTGAATAGAAAATAATAAACCGCATATGAACTCAAATTAACATTTTTTTTTTTTTTTTTTTTTTAATGTGTGGTGGGTGCTTAATCGAGATATTTCGAAAAAATGAGGACATAATAAAAGTCAGTGCAGCGAATGCTTTTTATTTGTTTGTTAAATGTCAAAGTAGAAAATAAATGTTAATAGTACGTACAAATTGTTTACATAAGATAAACAGTTGATGAAAGCAGACGGCTATCGAATTAAATGTTAAAATTGGCGGCGACCAGCCTCAATGCACTTTTGCATTCGCGCAGAAAAATCTCTATGCACACGCAGTAACATGTCTTCAGAAATGTCTGTACATGCATGGCGTATTCACATGCTGCATATTTTCTGGTGTTGTTGGTTCCGTGTCATATACAACAAGTCGATATTGTACACTTAAAATAAATATAGCGATTCTTCTATGTATGTACTGGGTGGCCAACTAAGAATGTTGCTCGGCCATATCTCAGGAACGACTCACAGTAGGTACAGCTTTGGGACAAAAATATTAATGACTAAAGTGACACCGAGAAACATCTGGAAATTATTTAGAAAAGCGTAGGATACCCGCTAGAGGGCGTAATTGATCACCAAAATAAGATACTTACAATTTTCCTTAATATTTTGCCATTACACCTCTGTCTTGACGAAAAATTTATATTGTAAAACCCTTTGAAGCGTAAAGTACCAAACTTCTGCAAACGAGATTAAAGGGTCATAGATACTCAGAACCGTCATAACTTTTAACAAAATTCATACAGAGCGTGGAAAAATTAGCAACCAATTCAGATATCTTTAAACATTAAGAATCCTTTTTTTGAATGGCACATGGTAGTTTTTATTGTGTACATAGTTTTCATTGTAGTATTTAATTCACCAAGAAACTTTACATCGATTCATATTAAGGTCCGATATATCCATCGTTATTAGTTTTTGAGTTATTACAAATTATTTGTTCCAACAACGGAAAGCATATTAATATCTCATAGTTAGCTACAATAATAAAATATTTCGATGAGAGTTATCAAATCAGCGACAGTTTTTTTGATTTTCATTTACATCAAATTTTACTTTGTCTCAGTTAGCCACACTTTAATGTCATTCCATTTACTTGTAAATAATGTATAAGTTATTATAAAAAAAGAGAAGAAACTATTCATGTAATTTATTTTCAACATGTTTAGTGTAAAGGTTAGTATCAAAAACAACCATTTAATCAAAAATTTTGTTAATACAACATCTATCACCTGTCATGACATACAATGAGATTTACTTTTTTTTTAATCTTTCATGTGGATTTTCTCATGCCCAATGATGCAAATTTCGTCTATTGATTAAACCCTCCCATATAAATTTCGATTCATCAATCCAAATAATTTTTTTCAACAAGTTTTCGTCTTCTTGAATTTTTTTATCATAAGTTCACAAAATTCAACTCGGTGAATATTGTCTCCTGAATGTAGTTGTTGTAATAATTGAAACGACGCATTTTGTGTCGTTCTAAAATACGAACTTTCTGGCAGTCCGTGATCAACTGCGGCTGCAGCGATTGAACTTGTTTGAAATATATTAAAATAACATAATACATTAATTTAATTCTCGCTTGATCATTGATGACAGTTTTGGAATATGATCTTTTGATAACTTTAATAGTTTCATGATTTAAAGTTGCTTTTAAATTTCGCCGCGGTCATAGGCGGTAAATTGTGAATATTTCTGTAAACTTTCTAACTCATCAATATACTGTTTTCCTTTTTCCTTGGTAAATTTATCTCTATCTTTCACATCCTCGTCCAATAACTTTGTCTGTAAATTTAATTCTGGCAGTTTGTTTCTAATTTTCCGGTTAAGTAATAATTCTGCAGGTGATATATCAGTTACTGAATGTGGTGTCGTTCGATGGATTAACAAAAATCTTTGAAGTTCCCGTCGCCAATCTTTATTTTCAGCTTGGCAATCTTTAATCTTTTCAAAATTGTTTTATTTTGTCGTTCAACTTCTCCATTAGCCTGAGGCCAATATGGTGTGACTCGATGACTTAAAATGTCATTTTCCTCAAGAAACTTCACGCACTCACCACTGATAAACTGTCTGCCATTATCAGAAAATATTATCCTTGGAAGCCCATATCTACAGAAAATTTCTTCAAGTTCTTCTACCATTACGTTGGCCGTTATGGTTTTTAAAATAACAACTTCAAAGTATCGGCTGTAATAGTCAACAACGACCATCAAATGATGACCTGTTGGTAAGGGTCCCATAAAGTCCACCCCTAGCTGCTCCCATGGTCCGTCTGCTAAAGCAGTCCTCTTTACTGGTTCTGGTACATTTGGCATTTGTACCAGTTGACATCCATGACATTGTTTACAGTAATTTTCTACATCGTTTTCCAATTTTGGCCACCAAACTTTCGTTCGTAGTAGTCTTTTCATAGCAGTCATACCTAAATGTCCTTTATGTGCAATTTCTAAAACTTGGTTTTTTAACTTATCGGCACTATTATCCTTTGTCCACGCAAAGTTATGCATCCTATAGTACACAATTCTTCTTTAATTATGCAAAAATTCCGTAAATGTCTCAGAAATTCGGTTCCTTTTCTTAAATGTTTTCTTACTTCTGTTAACATTTTGTCATCTGTAGAAGCTTTTTCAATATCTTCTATTTTCATTGCTTTTGGTGTTGATTGAATCGCAATCCATCTCACATAATCATACTCGTCAACATTCATAAATGGTTCAATCCACAATAATCTGGATAGTGCGTCTGCACTATTTTCCTTACCTGGAATGTTTTCTATTTGATATCTACATGGCTGCATTCGGAGAATCCACCTTTCTAAACGTGCAGATGGTTTTGATTTCCGTGAAAATATAAATTTTAGTGGTTTGTGATCAGTATACAAGTTAAATGTTTGCCCTATTAAATACATATGAAATCCTTCACACGCCCATATTATCGCTAGAGCTTCTTTCTCCAACTGCGAATATCTTTTCTCTGTGTCGGTCAAGCTTTTACTTGCAAAAGCGATGATTCGGTATTTATATCCTTGTTTCTGGACTAATACAGCACCCAATCCTACAGGACTAGCATCTGTCTATAATCCAGTCTCTGCTGGACTATTAAATAGACCCAATACTCTGGGTTTACTCAAAGCACTTTTCAATTTATTAAAAGCATCCCTTTGTTCTTGTTTCCACTGAAACTTCGTATTATTTCTCAATATTTCTCGTAAAGGTTGATTTATTGTCGATAAATTGGGTATGAATCGTGCACAAAAATTTAGTAAACCCAAAAAGCTCTGTACTTCTGCTGCATTTCTAGGTTCCCTAAAATTCCGAATTTCTTCCAAATTCCCTGCTGATGGAGATATTCCATTGCCCGAAATTTTGTATCCTAGAAATCTTATTTCTTTCGTCTGAAATTCACATTTTAAAGTAATGTTTGCTTCTTATAATCGTAGTAACGCCTTCTCTAACCGTGCATTGTGTTCCTTTTTATTTCTCCCAGCTACCACAACATCATCAATAAAGTTTATCACACCCTCACATCCAATTAAAATTTGTTTAAGTACTCGTTGAAACATTTCTGGAGCACAACATAGTCCAAAATTTAATATTTTGTATCTAAAAATACCTGAGTGCGTGCTAAACGTAGTTATTTCTCTTGATTCTGGAGATAACTCGATTTAATAGAATGCCCACTTTATGTCGAGCTTGGTAAAAATTGAACAACCACTAAGCTCTTGTAGCATTTCTTCAAATGTCGGTATTTGATATCTTTCTCGCTTTATCGCATTATTTGCAAGCCTCATATCAACACATAACTTTAAATCTCCGTTTCTCTTTGTAACTAAAGCTGTCGGTGACATCCATGGTGTTGGTCCTTGAACAGGTTCAATAACGTAAATTTTTATCAATTTTTCAATTTCCTCATCCAACTTATCTCTTAATTGATAGGGTATTCGTCTATGATGTTGTGCCACAGGCTTTACATTATTATCAATAGGTATTACTAACTGAAAATCTTTCAACTTACCCAATCTCTCTCGGAATACTTTAGGAAATTTTTCCTTCAGGGTTTTATTAACATAACATGTATTTACATCCAATTCTAATTTTAGATCACCCATGTTTAATGCCGTTTGTCGACCTAGTATAGGAACTCCTGTACCTTCAATTACCAAAACTTCTACCATTATGTTATCATTTATCTTGATTTTAGCATATTTTGCCAATAATTGAAATTTTCCCTTCAGTTCCATATACATTAATGTGATCGTCACGTTTCTGTGATTAGCATTTTATTCTTTCTTCTTTACATCTTTTCCACATTCGTTTGTCTATCACGTTACAGTTGGCACCTGAGTCAATCAGCATTTTCATATTAACACCACCTACATTTACATTAATCATGCCATTTTCCCCATTACAGTTTAAATGATCTACCTTATTTATGTAAAATGTAAAGGATTCACTCCTTTCTAGTTATTCTTTTGCACTTCATAAATTTCACGGCCTCTTTTCCCTTTTCTTGTTGCCTGTTTCTTTGTGTCGCTTTGCTTTACACCACTGGAATCACTATTTTGTCCATTTGTGTCCTTAGATGTCTTGTCACGTGTCTTGCACATTCTTGTAGTATGTCCTTTAATTCCAGATTTCTCACACTTACATTTCCATCCGGGACAGTATTTATCACGACTAAAATGTCCTACTTCTCCGCACCGATAGCACTTATCTTCAGAGTTTTCCTTTGTTGAAACTTTGTTCACTTCTAACCTCTTCATACTGTTTTCAATTTCTCCCGCTTGTGCTTCAGCAGCTTCCATGCTCCTGGCAACATTTGCAGCTTCAGTTAGGTAAGCTTAGCTCCCTGTTTGACCTGCATATGTCGATCAGCTGACTCAATAGTTCATCGCCATTTTTACTAAAATCACAGTTCTTAGCCTACTGTCTTATTCTTGTTAAATATTGATTAACCATCTCATCTACTTTCTGCTGAATTTGCCTAAAAATATGCTTTTCATATGTTATATTTTTTGTGGCATGAAATACTTACCCAACGCTTCTTTTGTTGCTTCGTACGGGTCCACTGTTTGCTCCGGTGTGGATTTAGCGACAGTTAATGTATATAAAATATCTTGCACCCCTATACTAGCATGATGCAAAAGTAAAGCTCTTTTCTGTTTTGAATCTGTAACGCCTTTCCCTTCAACGTATAATTCGAATGCTCTCTTTCATCGCGTCCATCTCCGAGCGATATTTGTCGGTTCATTATTATAATCGAATTTTTCCAGGCTACAATCAATATCGATCTGTTTTGACATTTTCACCTCGTCGCCAATGTTGTATTCCGTATTTCTATACTCGTAGGTAATAAATAACCCGAATTTGATTCAATAAACGTGTTTTATTTTCCACTCTACCTACATGACATTCGTACGCGTGTATCAATTATACAGTACTACTAACAAGATGATACACTGGTGTATGAAGAGAATTTCGATGATTCCATCGAAGACGCAGGCTACATTAATAACTCATATTTCTATTGTAGTACGTCTTGTTCTTTGTCTAGTTCATCTGCTTCCGCGTAATCCGAAGCAGTTCCAGCTACTTTTGAGTCAGATAGGGACGCCAAGAAAGAAAAACTTGGCCCCGAAAGCTGGTAAAAAAATGTTGCCAAACGTCTTAGAAACACGGGGAAAGAATATAAAAATGCAAATAGAAAAAGGACATACCTACTTAGAGAGGCGCTTGAGACCACCATGTAAAGAAAAATGCAAACTAAGATGTAGTAGTAATTTTACTGAGGAGCAGCGCCTGACTATTTTTAAAAAGTATTGGGAACTTGGTAGCCTCCAATAACAGCGTGATTTTATCGCTGCAAGCATGACAAGTATTGTGCCCCGATATACAGGGTGACATAGAAAAAACTACAATGCATAGCAACATGTGATCGAGGACCAAGAAATAACAAAAAAGTTCCTAGGAACACATGTCCGACTGCTCTTTGTTTTCAAGTTGCAAGCCGTTTTTTATATTGTTCTTGTTTTTTACTTTACCTAGGCAAAACTTTCTGCCATTAATTTTGTTTACCGATGAAGCAGGTTTCAGTCGTGATGGCATTTTGAATATTCACAATATTCATTATTGGAGCGATGAAAACCCTCAACAGAACATAATACGGAATCACCAGCATCGGTTTTGCTTTAATATGTGGGCAGGTATAATCGACAATTATCTAATTGGTCCATTTCGAATGCCTAGACGATTGACGGGCGAACTTTTTGGAAAATGAACTGAATACTTTATTAGATGTCCCATTGAATATTATAAGAAGAATGTACTACATGCATGACGGAGCGCCAGCTCATTATTCTAGGAGAATAAGGAATTTCTGCAACGAAAAGTTGGAAATAGGTGGATTGGTCGTGGGAGACCTATACCATGGCCAGCTCGTAGTCCCGACCTTAATCTCCTCGATTTTTTATTTCGGGGATTTATGAAATGTGAAGTGTATTTCGCAGAAATAAATAGTGAAGATCAGTTATGGAACAGAATTGTGGAGTCTGATGATAGATTTCGTAATAGTACTAACATGCTTCAAAGATGCCGTCAATCGTTAACAGGAAGACTGGAAATGTGTATTCAGGAACAAGGTCACCAATTTGAACAGCTTATGTAGAACTAATATGTATCTTATATTTATTAATGTTATTTTGTTTAATAAAAGCCTCTTAACTTCAACAGCTTCTAACTTGTAAACAGAAAACAATCGGGCATGTGTGTATAGGAACTTTTTTTGTTATTTCTTGGTGCTCTCTCACATGTTGCTATGCATTGTAGTTTTTTCTATGTCACCCTGTAGATACACACGAGAGGATAGGAACCGTAAACCGAACAATGCTTTTTACTTTCAAGTCAATGACAAAAGAATTCGGATCTGCAAGGCGTTTTTTAAGAATACCTTGTCAATTAATGACCATCCTATTAGAACGGTAATAAGTAAACCAGATCCTCAACATCCACAATTTATTGCAACTAACTTACGTGGAAGACATTTTAAACTTATCTTCATCCAGCATACGTCAACATATTGAATCCATACCTAGAATTGAGAGCCATTATTGCCATTACCACACCACTAGAGAATTTATTGAAGGTGGCCTCACAGTGACTGATTTACATCGGAATTATAAAAGGTTACAAGAAGAAAATGACAAACCTCCTGCCAATTACGTTATGTATCACAAAATTTTTACTGAGGACTACAATATTTCATATTTCGTTCCTAAAAAGGATCAATGTGAATTGTGTGTTGCTTTTGGAAATGCTGTATATTATTATTATGATTATTATAAAGAATTGCGTCACAACTCAAATATAATTATTTTGAACTTTTGTTAAATCAATACATTATGAGTACTCAAAGAACTCAAGCGATCCTCAATGATTACAGTTTATGAAGCTTCAAATGCAAAAGTAAAAAGTTAGGCCCCAAAATCAACAAAAAAAAGAGGTAGTAATGATTTAAAATGCATCTCCTGAAAATCGTGGATTTTTTAGTTGTGTCACTGTTCTTTCGAATGACCGATATCATTCTTTGATTCTTAAATAATTTACATCTAGAATTAATTGTTAATCATACCTCAGAAAGAAGATAATTTAGTAACATCACATTTTTAGATGTAAAAAATCAATAAATTAGCATTATTAAATATTAAAATATAATATAAAACGAGCATTAAGTTCGGGCAATATTCTATACAGTCCGTATTCGTATTTATATATCGCTTGTAACGGTTTTCGTACTTATTCGTCTTATTTCTCGGGAATATAAATTGAACTAGTGGCAATATGTAAATCAGGTACTGACTAGTGTCACTGCTTGAAAAGATGCCACTCCCATTAGAAATTAGGTTTGATTTCGGATCTGTGGAGGGAGACATTACTTCTGTCAGTGACTGTACACACAAAAGAAAGCGCCAGAATATTTCGGATTCAATTCGCAAAAACTACAATTTTAACGCGAATGGTACCGTGATCTTAATTAAGAGAAAAACGCTATGAACGAAGGAAACTGCTACCAATCTGGGGCATACAGAAGAAGTATCCCTCTCGACAACATTGCACAGAATACTATAACTACAGTATTCACTACATCGACAGATAGCATAAACTCTTGTTGATGAATCAAGTTCTCAATGAATATTTATATACCACTCTAAAAATCAATGATTCAGTTTCCTTCAACACTCGTAGAGTTAATATAAATTGTTAAACACGTTCTACAAATCCCTATACAACATTTTTTTAATGCTTAATCGTTGTAGTGGTTACCAATGTTCGACGATTTACGACGATTTATTTTTCTTACTCATGTAGTGGTGTGAGCATCCATTACAGAGAAGGAGATTAAAAACTTTATTATATAATAAAAGTTTTATATGAGTACATTAAAAAATACCTGTGTGTATATTACACTTATCTTTGAAGAATCGAAAGATATTTTACAATCTAGGAAACCAACACCAACACCTGTTCTCTAGCTAAAATAATATGTACGTGCAAAACCTGAACGATCTCCTATACCCCTACGAGGATACTGTATTGTCAGCACTCGATCCCAGCAAATGTTAATAAAAGTTCGCGTTTGCCGTCAAGTGGCATCATTAGTGGGTAATTTTGCAACGTTTCATTATGCACGGACTTCCACAATAGACTTTAATTAACGAACGCTGCACAAAGTTTAAATAAAGTGCGATCCGTTTCAAAAATGGAAGAATATTACATGCAGCAAGTGTGCTAGTAATTACTATGAGGTTTCACTTAATCCGTGTATCCACCAGAATTTTAAATGAGTATTAATACAATACAAATTGGATCTTTGAACCACAATTTTAATTTCGATTGTAATTACGAAAAATAAAATAAGAAGAAATCGTACATATTTTTCTCTTCAGCAACCAATTTAGTTAGTGAAATTGAAAAGCTCATATATTATGTGGTTAATTATCTACGCCTTCATATACGTGAGTAATTTTCTTGATAACAGGTAGGTACCGCATCATATTTATAGAACTGACTGTGAGCTCAGATGTATGATAAAAAAACTCGTTTCTAAAACAAATATAAATTGATATAAACGATATCTCCATGCATACATATAGCAATTAATTTAGTTAAGCAAATTCCGTGTAGGGCTCAAATTGGTCCGAGAATGCTCAATTAAACTGATAACATCTGTTAATTAGGTTAGACATTGTAATGATATTTATTCAAGATATGTTTATATACTTACTACGAAATTCTGGAAAAGGTTACATATAACCGGATAACGGTAATTCGCTAAATGGAGTTTCTGAACTTTCTACCACTTTATACTTATAATTTAATACATAATACAAATATTTCCTCTGGATATGGCCAATTATACACACATAGAAAAAAGTTGTTCGTCAAGTAAATATATTTCCTCAAGAGTTTATACATATTTCCTTCGTAAACTTACATTGAGAAATTATAATCACATTTGAGGAATTAAAACGTTTGGAAAGAAACGTTATATGTTTAACGTTTCAAGTAAATGATAATCTAATTTTCTGAAGGGGTACTGTACCTAATACACCCTAAAACTTATCACCAACAGTTTAATTGGTTTAGTATGTAGTTGTAATGACTACTATTGTATATAGAGAGAGAAGCATGTCTGCTGTATCCTGTTATTTAGATACTATAACAATACAAATTTTCAATACCTAATATATACTGTAGAAATCTGCAGAAATAGGTTGCGGGGAGGAGATTGCTATACATCAAATATTTGCGGTAGTGTTAAATATCATCGACATTATTTAATACAGAATTCATATATGTATGTATATCACGTTCTAACCAGAACATTTTTATTATTTATTTTATTATTATATTATTTATTACAAATACTATACAAGAGTAGCAAATGCATAGTTTGCCGTACAATAATTTTATAATTGTAACTTTTATTGTTATTATTATTATTATTGGGAAGCCAGGGGGTTTAAAACGGGTAATCGGTCGGTGGTAGTTAAAAGAAAAAGGAGTCTCATTTTTTCATAAACTCAATATTTCGCTCTTTATTCAGAACTTCTTCAGGATTATAAACTATAATATTTAAAAAGGGTTTTTTTTACAATAATGACCAAAAAATTCAAAATTAATTGAATACAGTGGAGGTGATATAAGTTGCAAACTTAATACGAACGTAATTCAACATGGTCAACTACATTAAAATTATTTTGACAAGTTTTAAAAGTTGAAGTAAACTAATTTAAATTAAAAACATTAAAATTTACAGTAAAATTAATTCAGAATTGAAGACTAACGCACACAAGACAAACAGGATCTGATATTTTAAATTGTAAAAATTGATAAATACAAATGATACGAAATAGGTACAGAAGTGAAAAAACCAAAACAAAAAACGAAGGCATCAAGATGGAAATAGATCGAGAAACAGCTGATTGAAAATACAGGTTGTACCAAAATAATTCAACTATTGTTACGTTGCAGAATGTTGCAGTAAATGTTACTTAATTGATTGGTGTCTGATTTAAAATTGACGGTACTAATTTTATGTATGTGAAACATTTCGAGGAAGAGCCTCTTCTTGTAGTTGGTATCTGAGTCTAATACTTTGACATTATCCAAATCAATGTTGTGATATTTTTCTTTCGTATGATTAGCCAAAGCGCAAGATCTCTTGCCCAAACGATAATCACTACGGTGTTGGCTTAAGCGGTGTTAAGCCATTGTGATGTTTGACCTATATAGCAGCTCTGACATCCCAAACACGGTACTTTGTACACAATATGGTTTTTGTAATCTAAGGGCGTTTTTTTCTTTGACAAGAGTGAATAAACTTACAATTATATATATTATACATATGTATATATAGGGTACCATATAACTGCTCCATACACTAATTTTAGATCCAGTACCAGAGACAAAAATAGTAAACGGCTATGTTTTTTTTTAGCGACTTAAAAACACACATTATTACATATTAAGAATACAATAATGCTATTAATGAAGAAACAGAAATTCAACTTTTAAGACTTAGTTATTTCTTAATAAAAACAAATAAACTTCAAACTTGTTTGATAATAAAATCTGGTGTTGTATCCATAACTTTTTCGAAAATTTTACATTTAAGGATAAATAAGGCTTTAGATTATTTTTCTTTTTACTTTATCTTATTTTAATATCTCTAAAAGGTGAAACAGTCTGTATATATGAAAATAATTTTAAAATATGTATGTAGCTCAAGACTGTCTATGATGTTCGTACATAACTAGTGCGTCACACTGTACAACTGAATTGAGTTCGATCCAATAATTTTTCGCAGGATGAATATACGCGCTATTATACTTTTTAATTATTAGTAGCTGCTTGTACCGTACTAGTATTACTGAAATTTTAAAAGTACAGTTACATGGCGTACATATATTTTGTCTCTTCTTATGTGTGACTACGTGTTGTAAGTTGAACTTAATATTAAATTGAATGTAATTGCAAAATTTTCAAACATCAAGTCAAAATAATTGAATTAAGGATAAGTGCAATTGACATATATGATGGCAGATTCAGTATAAATGACCGAACCTGCGATCCTAACTGTCCTATAGGTTTACTGTGTCTTGAAAATGCGGGATATCGTCAATGTTTTACACTTGTTATGATTCTACATA
The DNA here is from genome assembly GCA_023690525.1 of Holotrichia oblita. NCBI lineage: Eukaryota > Metazoa > Arthropoda > Insecta > Coleoptera > Scarabaeidae > Holotrichia > Holotrichia oblita. The sequence continues at coordinate 57,686,357 of CM043018.1, forward strand.
CCATACTATTTCCCGTTTTTCAACTTTATGTGATAGATAGAATTAATCTTGAATAGCAAATATATATCTTCCTATATCAATTCTGTAAACAAGATTTGAAATTAATTAATGTATTAGGAGTAATAACAGAAAACTAAACTTTGATAGAGGAGTATTTAAATCAATTACACATAATGCATATATATAAACGATTCAATAACAAATAGAATTGACAACCTTAGCAAGGGGTATCTTGACGCATGCATTAAAACTAGAGAAACATATGTACATTGTCGCAGAATTGCACGTCGAAGTAAGATAACACTGAATTCACTGTTATAATGTATCCCAATTATTTGCCCATGCACAAGCTATAGGATTGCGGAGCAATTTGTCGAAGCTATTATCTAGGAATAGTTGTCTCTGCAATTAATGGTCGCATTTTGTAGTAGCGGTTGTCACTATTGTACGAAATCAGAGTAGATACCAGAGAAAGGGTCCTTTACTTGTTTATTGTACACATAGTTACTAGATTCGTTCAGTATCCTGCACCAATGATCACTAGTGCGCATTCGTACGCACATTTCTGCTAAATTTGCGAAGATTGTATAGAAACTAAAAATAAAATTGCTAATCCACTTTCCAGTATTTTGTCTCGAGTATTTACAATCTAAATGAACACAGTGCTATGGTTGCAAATTACCATTCCTCTAAAAATTTAGATTTTACTGCTTTTGGAATAAATATAAGTAGCAATAACAATTGGACAATTAATATCTATCTATATGTATTTTGAAGTTTTATAATAAAAACACAAAATAGTCTGTTTTACTGATATACATAGGTAAATGATTAAACATGTGGTAAAATATTTATTTGCTTTAATGGCATCTGCTACAGTAACAGCCGCGATATTGCATTTCACCGACTGTGTTGCGCTTACGAATTGGTAATTTCACGGCCGGTTGACCAAAATAGTTATTTGTTGTGAAGTTGTCACCAAGACCGCTTGCGGTCGGAGCAAGACAACTTCTAGTACGTTAAAGGTTTTCGCGGACAACATACACATTTTTCGGAAAACCGTGTAAATCGTTGAATCTATTCTATAGCTAAGGGGCATATTTAGAGTTCATGCTTGCGATTTTAACGTTAATGTCAATACAAATGTCTCAAAATCGCATGCTAGAGCATCGACACTACCTCAAGCCCGAACTGTAGATATGACTCTAAATTCAATAGTGGTTTTGCTTTGCATGCGTTTCCAAAGAAATGAGACGGATTCAATACAATACAAATACTTCATAGTTATCATAAATAAGTCGTAAAATGTTTGGACCTCCTGTGAGTGATAACTATCTTTTCATACCTAGAGAGATTCACGAGGCAATACGAAAAAGGTTACAAAAACTTTAAATACTAGTGCAACAGCAGCAATAATGGCAAACCTGTGTCCTGTGTAGAAAATGTATTACAGGCATACTTCTTGCATGCTTAATAGATTAATGTAAGGACATTTTTAAATTAATCCTTTTTTGAAGGAGTGGAATGCAGTTAGTTATAAGTCTAAAATGTCAAAAGTGGTGCTACTGGATCAGATTAAGCTACTTTTGGAAAGCGTTGGTGATGAAAACTATTTACTGCGAAAGCTACATTGATATAAATAAATTCTAAATTTACTAATGTTTACTACTGTCAAGAGTCATGAGACGTGAAAACAAATAACCATTGATGTCGTTCGGGACGGCCACAATGTTCTTATAATTACTGTTCGCGATACAAAAGCGGACACAAACCGCACTTTTACCACTATGATTTCAGATTACATAACACTTTATCGCTAATATGTCGTCCTTCATCCGAAACCTGCCGGCCGTCGGTTATTTTCGAAGTACAAGCACGCGAGTACACAAGTTATTGGAGTACCATCTTTGGCAAATTAAATGCCATTTTTTTATCGGGGAATGTTGATTTTGTAAATAGAGACTTTGCTGTAAAGTAAATTTAATTACTCTAAAGAAGTTCATCAAAGCAGAGTACACTCTTTTAGAGAAATTAAAGCCTTTATTTAGTAAATCGAAATTCCTCGCTGAAAAATCCGTATTTAATTTGCCAAAGATGGTACATAGTATAGGGAAAATACCAAGCCTAATAGCGAACTATTTGCAGTTGGCGAACAATAATCAATAGACAGGCCATTGTTTTAGGAGGAGCTCTTTAGCTGCTACTCTCCTTGCCATAGTGGTGTTACAATATCAATTCTTCAGTCTCTACATAGATTCAGTCCACGAATTTTAGCATTTTCAAGAGTTTCACAGTAAATAAACTACAAAGTAAGTAACTAACACATATTTGCATGTGGTCCACCATGCTTTCCACATGTTCGTAAATTTGCCTAAGGTGTCGCGGGTTCTCAAAATTAAATTCAAAATTTTAAATTTGTTTGTAATGTACAAATTTTAATTTTTTTACTTTCATAGTAATTTCTTTTAAAAAATGAGAACATCACTTTTGAATGTATGTATATAATAATTAAAGGTTAAACAAAATAATGCAGATTTTCTGGTACATAATTTGGGGCAATTAAGATCGTTAATTTCACACCTATGTAAGTAGTTTTTGTATGGCTACTTGTCATTTAATCAATACTAATTACAATTAATATATCTATTTTGTGACCTTTATGTACTTATCTTTCAATTTCTGAAATATTGCCATATGATTCTTCTTGTTGATAGGCATGCCACATATTAAATATTTCAATTTCTTCCACTGAAACATACACTTATTAACGAAAACATAATAGGTATTATATGTTCTGCAATAAATTGATATTTAATTAATTGTTTTGTTTATTGAAATACAAAAAAGGGAAATATTTCAAGAATTGAAAGATAAATACTAATTACTTTAATATTCTCAAAAGGTATTCTGAAGAACGGTAAAAAATTAAAAACGAAACGTTAACAAAAACGTTGTGTTTTATAAACGTACAAAATGCGCGATTATACCGTTATGCTAGTGCTCGAAATTATAGTAAAAGACAATTATTGTAAAGATGCACAGGACTGCATTTTTTGGATCGACGAGGTAAAATCTAATAGAGTTGCCATTGGGCAAAATATGCAAGAATTTATCAGTTATCATTTCAGTATAACTATATTTGGCATGGTAATGAACAACTATATGTATTATTCCATGTTCAATGGAAATATAAACTCAAATTAAAAACCCACATTAAAAACTTACGCAGAAAAATGTAAACAACTTCGGGATGAAAATATAACATTGGCGAATAAAATAGATGAACCGCAGGAATAATGTTCGCATTTTTGAAGTCTGTGAGAAAGAGAATGAAAATACTGATGAGCTGGTCATAGATTTAATTAGGAGCAAATTAAAGGTAGATGTATCTGTATGCAATATCGACCGAAGCCATCGATTAGGACGAAAAAGAGACAAGCCCCGTGCAATAATAGTTAAATTCCAAAAATACAATACAAAATAAATTATCACGAAAAATCGTGGTAAATTAAAGGGATCAAAGTTGTTTATTACGGAGGACTTGACAGAAAATCGTCACAAATTATATAAGAAAGCTCAACAGAAATTTGGAAGAGGAAATGTGTGGACAAACGACGGTACTATATTCTGCAAAACGGAAGCTGGTCTTCGGAAAATAAATTGTTCCGAAGATTTAGAAATCATCAAACAATGAGAATAGTGGTCAACAGCGACGACTTGCTTCTTGTACTGATATTAGTTATTGTACTTTTATTTATAATAACGCCGCATCATATATTTCTGTTTGTACTAGATTAGAAATATTTTCTGTCATTACTTGCTTTCATTATTCTCATTAATTGTATATATTTTTTTTCTCTCTCTTTATGTCAATTAAATTCGGTAATATCAATGTGAGATCGCTGTTCACAGGTTTTGATGAATTTAAAGGTATCATATTAAGAGAGAAATTGGATGTAATAGCGGTAACAGAATCTTGGCTTAATGACAGCATTTCCGATGAAGTAATATCTATTCCTCAATATAATATATACAGGTGCGACAGGGAGGGACGGGAGGACGGGGAGGGAGGGAGGGGAGGTGTTGCGGTATATGTTAGAAATTCGATAAATTGTAATATATTGCAATCAGGTAACTCAGACATTCTTGAATATATCTTTTTAAAATTTAAATTACACAATAAAACATATGCTATTGGCTGTGTTTACAGAGTCCCACGCTCGAATGTTGTTGAATCTTTAGCACTATTGGAATCTATAGTTTGCGACATTATCCCCGTGGTGGATGAGATTGTGTGCTTGGCCGATTTCAATATAAATTTGTTTAATGTAACTGCCAATGCAGCAATCAAATTTAACTCAATATGCGATGCTTGCGGGTTGCGTAAATCATAAACCAGCCAACACGAAAACACACCCTATAGTAGTACGCTGATTGACAGCGTGCTAGTTAGTGATGCGTCCTTGGTTACTACTACGAGACTAACTGATATGCATCACGTATCAGATCATATGCTCATTATTTGCGATTTTAATATAGTAAAACCCCGTGAGATTATTAAATTATATACTTACCATGACCTTAAAGCATTCAATTATGAAGGCTTTGTTGCCCATCTCAGGTCTGTACCCTAGAACATGGTATATGACATGCATGATGTTAACTTAATAGCCCAATTCTTAAGTGAAAATATTACACAGCTATTTGACATTCATACGCCTCGGCGTACGGTTCGTATATCCAAAGCTAGGGCTCCATGGCTTACAGACACAATTAGATTACTGATAAAATCTCGCAAAAGAGCACTTTCTAAGTTTCAGGGTTCAAGATCTCAAGTGGACTGGAATAACTACAAATCTTTAAGAAATTTTACCACCGCGGCAATACGTTGTGAAAAAAAGGGCCTACCTGCAATTTATTTATCAGCAAAATATCAAGCAACTGTTATGGCAAACTATGAATGATTTGACAATCACTCACAAGCAAAATCGTGATGTTCCAGACCACCTGGATAATGTTGACGAAATTAACAAACATTTTGCTTCCAGATCAAGAAACTATTTCTTTCTACGAAAATAACAACCTCATATCACAGAACAAATTCAGTTTCAAATTTATTGATAACACTGACGTTTGCAATATCTCTCCAGTATTAAAACCAATGCAGCTGGGATGGACGGTATTACTCTAAAGATGCTTAGGCTCTGCTTACCCGAGATAGTTGAATACATAAGGTACTTAATTAATCAATGTTTTTATTATAACGAATTGCCTGATATTTAGAAAAAGGCTGTAATTTTCCGTTTATCTAAAATAAATAATCCTAAAGAATTTAGCGACCTGCGCCCCATAAGCATTCTTCCTATACTTTCCAAGATCATTGAAAAAGCAATGACGGATCAAGTTCATACTTACCTGAATACAACTAATATTCTTCCCGACGTACAATCTGGCTTTCGGAAACATCACAGTACAACAACAGCTCTCATTAAAGTAACTAACGACATCATTTCCGCTTTGGATGAAGATGAGATCTGCGTGTTAACCCTCCTAGATTATTCCAAAGCATTCGATACGCTAAACCATAAATTATTAATTGCCAAACTGAAATACTTTGGATTTGATTTAGGAGCTTGTAGTTAAAGTGTTAGAGGCGAATGTTCTGCGGACATCATACTAACCAATAGGACCCCGCAGGGATCAATAATTTCTCCTCTACTTTTTATATTATATACCTCCGATTTTCCTAAAAACATTATTCATTGCACACCTCATTTCTTTGCTGACGATAGCCAACTGTATTGTCACTTTCGTACCGATCAAATACCGCAGTTTACGAATTTCATTAATCGTGATATTGATAATTTAGTAAAAATATCTAAATAAAAAGTAGCCATGCTTTTGGACACTCTTTAAAGAGGATATTACTTGATGAACAGGGATCGTAATTGGTATAAGTAGTACAACTTCTGTTTGTTTCATGTGTTGGAATTAGTGTTAGTATATTTCTCCATGGGGGACATGTATATAATTGTTTGTATACTATACTGATGTAGAGGTTGAGTAGAACAGCTTTAGCTGGACTCCGCCTCTGTAATAAAGTCCATTATTATTATTATTATTATTATTGGAGAAGAAGTACTCAGCCGTACTCGTGAAGGATAAAATCTGGGAGATTTTTTCTCAGGTATGCGGCCAATAATAAGTTGGGTCAATAGATGTGACTACTTTTATTAAATACTCAATATTTCGCATAACATTTCGTTTGCTTCATCAGGAGTAAAACTATCGTAGGAAAAAAACGTCGAAATTGGTAAATGCTTGAGGACATATTACGTTAAAATTACATGTGAACTATGATGATACAAAACAACAGTTTCACGAGAAAAACAAACATTTTAAAATTCACTCGTCTATAGTAAAATGGACATATATGTGTAAAATCAGGTTATGTGTGACACTCACATGTTTAAAGTGAGAAGAAAAAACTTCGAGCTTTCAATTCATTATTTTATAGTATGGGCATAAATGTAACCTTCCACACACTGTTCTTTTCAAAAATCATAAAATTTATGTATTTAAATTTCTTTATCGCCCTCTAGCGGTGACGGAAAATTCTTCCTAATAAGACCAAATTTGCTAAATTCCTTTCACGGGAAGCAGAATAATTTAAATTAATAAAAGAAATTTTTACCATCCACACGTTTGTGAAGATATCTTCGGATTGGTAAACGATATCGATACACGGTTTTCGCTCATTTGTTGCTAATTTAGTCTACTTTTTTAGTTTATTGTAAAAAATGTACGTTTCCATTTAATATTTTCGAGAAAAAACAAAATTCGCGAAAAAAATTAAATAGCGTCCTCTAGCATGGACGTCACTAATTAAATCGGTTCCAATTTGTAAGCATAAGATTGGAGGAGTAATGCTGTTTTCAACGAGACTAAGATTGCAAAATTCGGTTCAACAGAACGGGAGTTATAAGCGTTCCTTCAATACAAAGTTTCCCCTCCTCCCCTCCCTTTATTTGACAAAATACTAAAAAGTTGTCCGATGTAAAATATGCAAAATTTTCAGTAGATTCCAATTTTCGTATTTATGATAGACCCTAAGTTGATAAATTTTGCGTAAAATAAGAATTAAAGTTTTTGGTGATCAGTTACACCCTCCAGCGGTCATTCTACGCTTTTCTAAATAATTTTCAGATGCTTCTTAGGGTCACTTTAGTCAGTAATATTTTTTCCCAAAGCTGTACTGTAAACCGTTCCTGAGATATGGCCGAGTGACATTCTTAGTTGGCCATCCGGTACTTACATATAACCATATATCTTTAACGCATACATACATAAACTGAACCAGGTAATAATGATATGTATGCATTTGGACCAAGTTTTCAAATTGTCTCATTTTAGAAGACATAACTCTTAGAGCATAATATGTACCTTTTACACTATATAAATATATACAGACATATTATATTTATGTTATATAGTGCCCTTTACTTCTGTGAATTTTATTTTATCTGAAATAAAAGGCGTAGTATATCAGTAGGTGATCTATGGGGAATTGCCGGTATCTCTCTCTCTCACACTAATGTAAATCTCCATAAGTGATAGACAACATCCGGTCAAAAGACAAGTATGTCTGTCTCTCTCTCGTACAAATGTAGAAGTCAGCAAATAGCAGTGTATATACAGGTGCGTGGAAAAGTGTGTGTACGCGAGCCAAATAGCAGTGTATATACAGGTGCGTGGAAAAGTGTGTGTACGCGAGCGGCGGGTCTGACGTGACACGTGTGTGGTGGGCGGGCGAGGGGGTGGCGTAGAAGAAAATAACTATATTAAATGAATAATATTTAATTCTACGCATTACATAATAATTTTATTTAAAGATTGTAATAAACTTAAAAACACATTTTTAATTACTTAGACTTCTAATCTCAGAGTTTGCGGTTTCTTTTTACATACATATAAGATGTTGCTTGTAATAAAAAGCAATTAATAAAATGAGTCGTGCGTGTAGTGACTGCGGAGTTTATTTTTGTTTTTGCAGTAAGTCACTTCAGTATCATATGGGCTTAGATAAAAAGAATTTCTTTGTAAAATTAGCGGCACAATCAATAATTGATTCGCGGTGTTATGAAGAAATGCCTATCGACAGTCCCGGCAGTCCAATAGTATTTTTCGGTAAAAGATACTAAAACTAATTAAGTACTACTATTACTACATGAAAGAAGATATACATGTTTTTTAACTTTTTAGGATTGAAGTGTAATGAAATAATGCCGAAAAAATTGATTTCCGGTGTTAGGAAGAAATACCTATCGACAGTCCCGGCAGCCCAATTGCATTTTCACAAAAAAAAAAAAGGTACTAATTAACTACTACATGAAAAGAAGATATAGGTATACATTAAAAAAAAACAACGGATTGGTACATTATAATGTATTTTTCTTTTTGTACAGTGCAAATACAAATACATACTTTTTAATATAATACAATCAATTATTATTATAAATCTTATTTCTATACAATAAATTTTTACTATGCAAAAGCAAATAATAAAAAAGTTCTTTTTATTTTTTCCATATAAAAAAATCCAAAAAATACATAATTTTAAACTTAATGGGTACCTAATATAATTCACTATAACCCCAGGGACGTGTGTGAATATTATCTTCCAAAATTTGACGTTTATCATCGTCCGAGTCCAAAGCTTTTTTATTAATCTCTAGTGAAAATAAATTATGCTTTATTGAGCGAATAGTCCGAAATGTGGTGAAGTATTTTTTATTTGCAAACAGTGACTCTTTGTACATTTCAAAATTTAATTTTTTAATTCCAATTTTACCTATTCCCTTTGCTTTTTTTATTTCGTCTTTGGATTCGAATTTGATAGCGTACATCTTCGGTTTTAAACATACGAACTCTTTGATTGGAATATTTTTCGGTAAAAGATACTAAAACTAATTAAGTACTACTATTACTACATGAAAGAAGATATACATGTTTTTTAACTTTTTAGGATTGAAGTGTAATGAAATAATGCCGAAAAAATTGATTTCCGGTGTTAGGAAGAAATACCTATCGACAGTCCCGGTAGCCCAATTGTATTTTCACCAAAAAAAAAGGTACTAATTAACTACTACATGAAAAGAAGATATAGGTATACATTAAAAAAAAAACAACGGATTGGTACATTATAATGTATTTTTTCTTTTTGTACAGTGCAAATACAAATACATACTTTTTAATATAATACAATCAATTATTATTATAAATCTTATTTCTATACAATAAATTTTTACTATGCAAAAGCAAATAATAAAAAGTTCTTTTATTTTTTCCATATAAAAAAATCCAAAAAATACATAATTTTAAACTTAATGGGTACCTAATATAATTCACTATAACCCCAGGGACGTGTGTGAATATTATCTTCCAAAATTTGACGTTTATCATCGTCCGAGTCCAAAGCTTTTTTATTAATCTCTAGTGAAAATAAATTATGCTTTATTGAGCGAATAGTCCGAAATGTGGTGAAGTATTTTTTATTTGCAAACAGTGACTCTTTGTACATTTCAAAATTTAATTTTTTAATTCCAATTCTACCTATTCCCTTTGCTTTTTTTATTTCGTCTTTGGATTCGAATTTGATAGCGTACATCTTCGGTTTTAAACATACGAACTCTTTGATTGGAATACCAGCTAGTTCATCTTTGATTTTTCCCAATATCTTGTGGTTGACACGATCGATTCCGTATTCATTATAATTCGGAAAGTCACTTGTGTCAAAATATAAATAACAGTCGCGTTGCATAATTTTATACATATCTGTTTCAGTGTGATAAATCAAACTATCTGTATCAGTGTATAATAGATCGATATTGGGTGAGATTTTTTAAAATAATTATAGTGATAATCGTATACCAAAGTTTTTGATATATCGAGAATAGATAGCCCAACATAAATCGGTTTATTATAAGTTATTTCTGTCTTATTCATTTCCACGGCTATTAGATTTTTATCAAACACGGTTACAGACTTAAAGTTAGGGGATGCAATTAACGATTCCGCACCATATCTACCTTTCCAATCAGATACTAATTTAACTTCTCTATGGTTCCTTAAATTTTCCATAGTCTTACCATAAATGGCATTATTTTTCAATTTATATAAATCTTTTTCGAAAATTGTACTAGCGTTAGCCCTCAAATTAGTGTTAAAATCGATATAGCTCTTCAGCCATTTAGATTGTTTAAAGCTAAGTACACGATGTATCTTTTTTAGTTCTATACCTAGGCCAAGCGCCTGTATTAAGCTTTTATAATGCAATACCATCTTCTGTTTATCATACAATGTAGTCATTAATTTTTGTTGACTACATATATCGGATTTGAAATGATGCGGTAATAAAGGTAGATCACTGTGATCTTTGTGTAAATGTTTGGGATAAATTAAATCTACTTCCAGTATATAACCCGTGTCGTCATCATCATATTCATTGTCGTTAATAAGCTGATTTAAAATTTTATTTTTTACTTTTTCTACATCATTCTCCCACGCAAAATTGGAATACGGAAGTTTACTACTCATGGCCCACCCATATAAATTATTTATATCATAATACATGATATAGGAATCTTGTTTATTAGGATCGTATGATTTTAAATATTTATTATTGGCGCAAGCATACCTTTTACTGCATTGTACTAAACCACCCCTCAGCCCCCTTTCAACAAATAAAAGCATATCGATGTCGGTTAAAAGTTCTAACTCGACTTTAGTCATTTTCAACATGGCATCCCATGAGAAGCCGGCAGTGGTGTAAAAATTTGCAGGATCTAACCCATAACTTTTTAAACAGATTTCTCGATAATGTTCAAAAATATCGGATAACAAGAGTACATCAATTTTGAGATATATGTCAGAGTATTCACCCAGCGTATGGACATTAAATTTTTTCCAAACTAATTCTGCATGTTTATAGTCGTCATTACTTACATCTGTTTCAGATAACATAGAATAAAATTTATCTTTTTCCGGTAAACGTGTTTCATTTAGTTTACTATAACTGTCAACGTAATCGTATGGAAACACACCTTTACGCGTTACAATAGTTAAGTCATCAGGGCAAATTTCTTTTGAGTAAACAAAATTGTCTTTAGAGAGAGAGCGACTTAATGAATCTAACGAGGATGACAGAAATCTGTAACTATCTAGAAAACGTAGGCGCACAGTAGTAGAATTTCTTACTTTAATAGTTTTTGTAAATGAAATATAATTTTCTTGTGAAATAGGTATGATTGATATATAACCTTCTATCGAAGATAATGCTTTAATAATTAAATGTGCATCATAACCCGACAAATTATGGAAAAAATCGGTATTACGTTACTCCTTTTAAATTGTAGATTACAATTCCTACAAAGCGTAGAAATGAAATATCCGGTTATGTGACAATGATGCGCTACTTTAGGGTTTTCACTGCAAAATGACGCTAAACAATTCATACAATGTAAAGTTTCATTATGCTCCTTTAATTTTTCACTTGTTAAAGAATGCATTGGTATATTACGTGTTAATATATGATTAACAAAAAATTCTGCTAAATCCTGCATTTTTTTTACAAACCACATTTCCGGCTCCATGCCTCTGTAAAGTTCGAAAGAGTTTAAACTAGGATCTACGGAGCACACTGTATGAAAAGCAACACTATACGGTATATGTTTTTGATAGGGTATTGTGTGCGATGCTGCCGCTGTAGTTACCGGCATAGTTGGGTTATCTATTTTTATCGTAAGACATTCAAAATCTGCATATACCACAAGAGGTGATTTTATTTGCTTTGCGAATGATGAAAATTTTAATTTATTATTAAGTAATGTAGGTAAATTAATTTTTACGCTATCAAATTGTGAACAATCAACTAAATGTGAAATTAGTTTCCGTTCTAATGTAAACTTACTTAAACACCTGTCACAGATAAACTTTTTATCTTTATGCTTGTTTATTTGTTTTGAACAAACTGCTGATAAATCTGTAATCAAACAGAAATGACCACTTTTACCGCGACCTGTTAAATATAGAAGATTCGCATGGATAGATTTTACTTCTTTCGTATGATACAGGGGTCCAACTATTTCATTTTTTTTATTTAATGTAAATACGTTAATTGATACATTTGAATTTTGCTTTTCGAATTTTTTTACATCAGATAAACTGACTGGTAATTCTATATTCTTCAAATTTAAAATGTTATGATAATTTTGTGGATAGTCTTTGGGGTTTTCTGAATAGATTTTTGTTAAGCTAGATAAAATACACCATACAAAGCAGAGTCTATCATTGCTTTTGATATTTATTATATTTCTTCTAAGAATGGGAATATTTGGTAACTCGATAAAACCACTTGCCCTGAGCGGATTATATTGGTTGATGTTGACTGCTAAATACATTATCTCCTCTAGGGCCCATCCACTATCCCTTTCTTGAAACTCACTCATCTTTCGAGTGATTTCTGATATCATTTTTTCATAAACCTCATTGATAATTGTTGTACGATTAAAAATTTGATTACAAGTATTGAAAAATTTAAAATCTTTTATAAAAGACAAATCTTCAGATACAGATACAGATGTAGATAAACTGTTTTTACAATAAAGACAACATAGCGTAATATTTATTTTTACACCTGATAGGAACTTCCGAAGAGATTTACTTACTTCTTCTTCAAATACGCTCAAACAGTCCGAAAAGAAGAGTAGTGGATCTACATGATGCAGATTGGTAATTATGCCGCATTTAATACGTCCTCTGAAAACGTTAGCAATCTGCTGAAACAATATGTATAGAGTTAATAAAGAGAGAGAAAACAAATATTGTTCAACTTACCTCTGCCCATACAATATTTTCTGTTGATGTCGCTTGGGCTTGGCCTTGTTGTTGTTGTTGTTGTAGTTTGATTTCAATTTGATGTGAATAATATGTAAGTATTTGTAGTTCTGATTCTAATTGGCGTTTTTCGCCTACATTTTTACAATTACGGAGTTGATTTTTTACTATGTTTATATTATCATTATTTAAAATTTTTAATTCTTTAAGCTCATTATTGTATTTACTTATTTCGAAAAGGTCTCTTGTTAGTTTGACAAGGTCCGCCATTTTTTTATTAATTTTTTGTTTTATTAGAAACTAACACTAGCACTATTATTATTATTATTACATGGCACTGTACAAAAAAACATGTTGACTGATTATTCAACGAATCTTAATTGACCACTTCTTTTACCCATTATCACGCTGACGTCCTCTACTACCATGCGAATATTTGCCGCTTCTTGGATCTTGCTAATGGCGTCGTCACCCAAATTCCCATAGCGTTTTGGTAGAAATGCTTCAAAACTATTATTTAATTCAACAATGATGTTATCTCCGAATTTGGTTTTGACTTTTTTTATTCCCGTAATTTGGTACTCTTCCCCTATATTCAGATCAACAATTTTTACTGTTGGTTTGATTTTACCGAGTTTATTTAATTGATCCATACCTTTTACTATACGCACCACACAAAAAATATATGAACTATATGCGAAAGAAGTCGCTGTAGAAATGATAATGATGCAACCCGATCTAATGTATATATTGAACGGAAAAAGAATATGAAACCGCGCGAAATACGTCACAGAATAAAAACCATTGAACGGCGAAAAATTATGTTCTAATGGAAAAAAACAATCACTTCTACTTCTGATTCTTTTTTTAATTTGACATCATGGTTTCCGTTGTCCTAATATTAATGCGTACATGCACAAAATGTAAAAAATCAGAAATATTAAAAATGCATACGAATACCGACTGGATATTCTGGCCGAAGAACAAGAAATTCTTAAAATATTGTACGAGGTGTTGTGACTATATTATCCACACAAAATGCACGTCAACTTTGTAAATGTACAGTATGCATTACGTTTTAAATTTTTGAAATAATCTGTACAACTCTTATTGCTACCACTGTAACCGTCATTGTGAATAAAAAAATATTGATATATTTAATTGTTTTATTTAGTATTGTATGATAGATAACAAATAATAATAATAATAAATATATACTTATTATACTATATGACTAACTTTTTTTATAAATACATACTTATTATACTATGAGAACACAAACATTTTTTTTCTTATAAATACATACATACATACTTATTATACTATGAGAACACTAAATTTTTTGTTTTACAAGCAAGACAATTTTTTCTTGAGTGTAACGGTCCATCGATATGATCTTCATGAAATTTTCGATAATGTTCAAAACATGGAAGATATTCTCTTAAATGTGATCTTTTGTCTCGAGGAATTCGGAACCAGTTTTCGTGTAGAGACGCGGGCGTTACCTTTGTTTGAAGAATGTGGAGTGTGATAAGAGGAATTATAGACTTCCTAACTCCTTTCAAAGAACCAAAATTATCTTCAATACTTGCTATTGCTGCATCCACCTTCTCTTGACTGCCCCCCATTGTTTTTATTATATATATATGTATATACATATATTTACAATTTAAGTGTTTTCAATTTCTTTGTTAGAGCATAAATATCAATGTCTCTTATAATTTTCCGTAATTCGGTGAGGTACTTTTCGATTCTTTCTAGTAGAAACCTATTACCATTCATCATCATCATCATCATCTATCTACATACATCAGATGCACATAATTTAATGCTTTTAATATTATCCTGCTATATACTTTATAGGTAAGGTATAGGTACCGCCCACCTTTTTTAACAAATATAAAAATTACAAAATATCGTCTTTGCTTATCCAACTGTTTTGAGAATTACTTAGTCCAAGCCACTTCACATAAAGTTTATTACCTTTACGGCGCAAAACTTTTTCAATTAAATAAATGTCCTTGTGGCGGGTCCTTTGTATTTCTGTCTGATAGAAACTCCCAAGAATCGGTTTTCCATTCATGTCTTCAAGCATATACGTTGCAGGATTTGTAATGTTCGTTTTAATAATTTTGAATAGTTCACTGGACCAATTAGGTGTATAACCTTTCTCAAAAACACTCTTATGTTTGCTAATTCTAACGATATCTCCTACTTTGAAACGCCGACTACCCTGTATCTTTATATTATTGTATACGGTATCCAACAGTTGTTTCTCGTTATCGCGTGTGACCTCCCGCGGTTTCATTCGTATAGTTCGATGTTTTGTATCATTATACGTATCTACGATTGTAGGCAATATGTCTACCCATTTATAATTACCTCTTAAACTAAATTGTTTGTATAATTTATCTTTAATTGTGCGGATTACCCGTTCAACAATAGACGCTTTTTTAGTACTATATGAGGAGTAATGATTTATTTTATATTGATACATTAGTTGTTTGAATGCACTAGTAGGTATTGGTGCACTTGGTCGTGGGAAAAAACTTGAGACCGTGGGAAAATTTTCGAGACCGTGGCCACGCCCACTTCCTGGAATTTAATTAGATCAAAGGATGCCGCCGCTTATCAAAGGAAGCCGCCAGACGTGTGGCGCCAGGTGTGATGCAGCATACAGGGCGATACAATATGCAGGGTGCCTTGTAAATATGTGACTACATGCGTATACAGGGTGTGAATACTTAAACAAATGTG
Source organism: Holotrichia oblita (assembly GCA_023690525.1). Lineage (NCBI taxonomy): Eukaryota > Metazoa > Arthropoda > Insecta > Coleoptera > Scarabaeidae > Holotrichia > Holotrichia oblita. The sequence continues at coordinate 57,702,008 of CM043018.1, forward strand.
CGGTGCGTGCTTTGAAACCTGCTAGGTACCCGCTAGATACCTGCTTTGGAATCTGCTAGGTACCTAGCAGGTATCTAGCGGGTACCTAGCAGGTTTCAAAGCAGGTATCTAGCGGGTACCTAGCAGGTATCTAGCGGGTTCCTAGCAGGTTTCAAAGCAGGTATCTAGCGGGTACCTAGCAGGTATCTAGCGGGTTCCTAGCAGGTTTCAAAGCAGGTATCTAGCGGGTACCTAGCAGGTATCTAGCGGGTACCTAGCAGGTTTCAAAGCACGCACCGCACATTTGTTTAAGTATTCACACCCTGTATACGCATGTAGTCACATATTTACAAGGCACCCTGCATATTGTATCGCCCTGTATGCTGCATCACACCTGGCGCCACACGTCTGGCGGCTTCCTTTGATAAGCGGCGGCATCCTTTGATCTAATTAAATTCCAGGAAGTGGGCGTGGCCACGGTCTCGAAAATTTTCCCACGGTCTCAAGTTTTTTCCCACGACCAAGTGCACCAATACCTACTAGTGCATTCAAACAACTAATGTATCAATATAAAATAAATCATTACTCCTCATATAGTACTAAAAAGCGTCTATTGTTGAACGGGTAATCCGCACAATTAAAGATAAATTATACAAACAATTTAGTTTAAGAGGTAATTATAAATGGGTAGACATATTGCCTACAATCGTAGATACGTATAATGATACAAAACATCGAACTATACGAATGAAACCGCGGGAGGTCACACGCGATAACGAGAAACAACTGTTGGATACCGTATACAATAATATAAAGATACAGGGTAGTCGGCGTTTCAAAGTAGGAGATATCGTTAGAATTAGCAAACATAAGAGTGTTTTTGAGAAAGGTTATACACCTAATTGGTCCAGTGAACTATTCAAAATTATTAAAACGAACATTACAAATCCTGCAACGTATATGCTTGAAGACATGAATGGAAAACCGATTCTTGGGAGTTTCTATCAGACAGAAATACAAAGGACCCGCCACAAGGACATTTATTTAATTGAAAAAGTTTTGCGCCGTAAAGGTAATAAACTTTATGTGAAGTGGCTTGGACTAAGTAATTCTCAAAACAGTTGGATAAGCAAAGACGATATTTTGTAATTTTTATATTTGTTAAAAAAGGTGGGCGGTACCTATACCTTACCTATAAAGTATATAGCAGGATAATATTAAAAGCATTAAATTATGTGCATCTGATGTATGTAGATAGATGATGATGATGATGATGAATGGTAATAGGTTTCTACTAGAAAGAATCGAAAAGTACCTCACCGAATTACGGAAAATTATAAGAGACATTGATATTTATGCTCTAACAAAGAAATTGAAAACACTTAAATTGTAAATATATGTATATACATATATATATAATAAAAACAATGGGGGCAGTCAAGAGAAGGTGGATGCAGCAATAGCAAGTATTGAAGATAATTTTGGTTCTTTGAAAGGAGTTAGGAAGTCTATAATTCCTCTTATCACACTCCACATTCTTCAAACAAAGGTAACGCCCGCGTCTCTACACGAAAACTGGTTCCGAATTCCTCGAGACAAAAGATCACATTTAAGAGAATATCTTCCATGTTTTGAACATTATCGAAAATTTCATGAAGATCATATCGATGGACCGTTACACTCAAGAAAAAATTGTCTTGCTTGTAAAACAAAAAATTTAGTGTTCTCATAGTATAATAAGTATGTATGTATGTATTTATAAGAAAAAATGTTTGTGTTCTCATAGTATAATAAGTATGTATTTATAAAAAAAGTTAGTCATATAGTATAATAAGTATATATTTATTATTATTATTATTTGTTATCTATCATACAATACTAAATAAAACAATTAAATATATCAATATTTTTTTATTCACAATGACGGTTACAGTGGTAGCAATAAGAGTTGTACAGATTATTTCAAAAATTTAAAACGTAATGCATACTGTACATTTACAAAGTTGACGTGCATTTTGTGTGGATAATATAGTCACAACACCTCGTACAATATTTTAAGAATTTCTTGTTCTTCGGCCAGAATATCCAGTCGGTATTCGTATGCATTTTTAATATTTCTGATTTTTTACATTTTGTGCATGTACGCATTAATATTAGGACAACGGAAACCATGATGTCAAATTAAAAAAAGAATCAGAAGTAGAAGTGATTGTTTTTTTCCATTAGAACATAATTTTTCGCCGTTCAATGGTTTTTATTCTGTGACGTATTTCGCGCGGTTTCATATTCTTTTTCCGTTCAATATATACATTAGATCGGGTTGCATCATTATCATTTCTACAGCGACTTCTTTCGCATATAGTTCATATATTTTTTGTGTGGTGCGTATAGTAAAAGGTATGGATCAATTAAATAAACTCGGTAAAATCAAACCAACAGTAAAAATTGTTGATCTGAATATAGGGGAAGAGTACCAAATTACGGGAATAAAAAAGTCAAAACCAAATTCGGAGATAACATCATTGTTGAATTAAATAATAGTTTTGAAGCATTTCTACCAAAACGCTATGGGAATTTGGGTGACGACGCCATTAGCAAGATCCAAGAAGCGGCAAATATTCGCATGGTAGTAGAGGACGTCAGCGTGATAATGGGTAAAAGAAGTGGTCAATTAAGATTCGTTGAATAATCAGTCAACATGTTTTTTTGTACAGTGCCATGTAATAATAATAATAATAGTGCTAGTGTTAGTTTCTAATAAAACAAAAAATTAATAAAAAAATGGCGGACCTTGTCAAACTAACAAGAGACCTTTTCGAAATAAGTAAATACAATAATGAGCTTAAAGAATTAAAAATTTTAAATAATGATAATATAAACATAGTAAAAAATCAACTCCGTAATTGTAAAAATGTAGGCGAAAAACGCCAATTAGAATCAGAACTACAAATACTTACATATTATTCACATCAAATTGAAATCAAACTACAACAACAACAACAACAAGGCCAAGCCCAAGCGACATCAACAGAAAATATTGTATGGGCAGAGGTAAGTTGAACAATATTTGTTTCTCTCTCTCTTTATTAACTCTATACATATTGTTTCAGCAGATTGCTAACGTTTTCAGAGGACGTATTAAATGCGGCATAATTACCAATCTGCATCATGTAGATCCACTACTCTTCTTTTCGGACTGTTTGAGCGTATTTGAAGAAGAAGTAAGTAAATCTCTTCGGAAGTTCCTATCAGGTGTAAAAATAAATATTACGCTATGTTGTCTTTATTGTAAAAACAGTTTATCTACATCTGTATCTGTATCTGAAGATTTGTCTTTTATAAAAGATTTTAAATTTTTCAATACTTGTAATCAAATTTTTAATCGTACAACAATTATCAATGAGGTTTATGAAAAAATGATATCAGAAATCACTCGAAAGATGAGTGAGTTTCAAGAAAGGGATAGTGGATGGGCCCTAGAGGAGATAATGTATTTAGCAGTCAACATCAACCAATATAATCCGCTCAGGGCAAGTGGTTTTATCGAGTTACCAAATATTCCCATTCTTAGAAGAAATATAATAAATATCAAAAGCAATGATAGACTCTGCTTTGTATGGTGTATTTTATCTAGCTTAACAAAAATCTATTCAGAAAACCCCAAAGACTATCCACAAAATTATCATAACATTTTAAATTTGAAGAATATAGAATTACCAGTCAGTTTATCTGATGTAAAAAAATTCGAAAAGCAAAATTCAAATGTATCAATTAACGTATTTACATTAAATAAAAAAAATGAAATAGTTGGACCCCTGTATCATACGAAAGAAGTAAAATCTATCCATGCGAATCTTCTATATTTAACAGGTCGCGGTAAAAGTGGTCATTTCTGTTTGATTACAGATTTATCAGCAGTTTGTTCAAAACAAATAAACAAGCATAAAGATAAAAAGTTTATCTGTGACAGGTGTTTAAGTAAGTTTACATTAGAACGGAAACTAATTTCACATTTAGTTGATTGTTCACAATTTGATAGCGTAAAAATTAATTTACCTACATTACTTAATAATAAATTAAAATTTTCATCATTCGCAAAGCAAATAAAATCACCTCTTGTGGTATATGCAGATTTTGAATGTCTTACGATAAAAATAGATAACCCAACTATGCCGGTAACTACAGCGGCAGCATCGCACACAATACCCTATCAAAAACATATACCGTATAGTGTTGCTTTTCATACAGTGTGCTCCGTAGATCCTAGTTTAAACTCTTTCGAACTTTACAGAGGCATGGAGCCGGAAATGTGGTTTGTAAAAAAATGCAGGATTTAGCAGAATTTTTTGTTAATCATATATTAACACGTAATATACCAATGCATTCTTTAACAAGTGAAAAATTAAAGGAGCATAATGAAACTTTACATTGTATGAATTGTTTAGCGTCATTTTGCAGTGAAAACCCTAAAGTAGCGCATCATTGTCACATAACCGGATATTTCATTTCTACGCTTTGTAGGAATTGTAATCTACAATTTAAAAGGAGTAACGTAATACCGATTTTTTTCCATAATTTGTCGGGTTATGATGCACATTTAATTATTAAAGCATTATCTTCGATAGAAGGTTATATATCAATCATACCTATTTCACAAGAAAATTATATTTCATTTACAAAAACTATTAAAGTAAGAAATTCTACTACTGTGCGCCTACGTTTTCTAGATAGTTACAGATTTCTGTCATCCTCGTTAGATTCATTAAGTCGCTCTCTCTCTAAAGACAATTTTGTTTACTCAAAAGAAATTTGCCCTGATGACTTAACTATTGTAACGCGTAAAGGTGTGTTTCCATACGATTACGTTGACAGTTATAGTAAACTAAATGAAACACGTTTACCGGAAAAAGATAAATTTTATTCTATGTTATCTGAAACAGATGTAAGTAATGACGACTATAAACATGCAGAATTAGTTTGGAAAAAATTTAATGTCCATACGCTGGGTGAATACTCTGACATATATCTCAAAATTGATGTACTCTTGTTATCCGATATTTTTGAACATTATCGAGAAATCTGTTTAAAAAGTTATGGGTTAGATCCTGCAAATTTTTACACCACTGCCGGCTTCTCATGGGATGCCATGTTGAAAATGACTAAAGTCGAGTTAGAACTTTTAACCGACATCGATATGCTTTTATTTGTTGAAAGGGGGCTGAGGGGTGGTTTAGTACAATGCAGTAAAAGGTATGCTTGCGCCAATAATAAATATTTAAAATCATACGATCCTAATAAACAAGATTCCTATATCATGTATTATGATATAAATAATTTATATGGGTGGGCCATGAGTAGTAAACTTCCGTATTCCAATTTTGCGTGGGAGAATGATGTAGAAAAAGTAAAAAATAAAATTTTAAATCAGCTTATTAACGACAATGAATATGATGATGACGACACGGGTTATATACTGGAAGTAGATTTAATTTATCCCAAACATTTACACAAAGATCACAGTGATCTACCTTTATTACCGCATCATTTCAAATCCGATATATGTAGTCAACAAAAATTAATGACTACATTGTATGATAAACAGAAGATGGTATTGCATTATAAAAGCTTAATACAGGCGCTTGGCCTAGGTATAGAACTAAAAAAGATACATCGTGTACTTAGCTTTAAACAATCTAAATGGCTGAAGAGCTATATCGATTTTAACACTAATTTGAGGGCTAACGCTAGTACAATTTTCGAAAAAGATTTATATAAATTGAAAAATAATGCCATTTATGGTAAGACTATGGAAAATTTAAGGAACCATAGAGAAGTTAAATTAGTATCTGATTGGAAAGGTAGATATGGTGCGGAATCGTTAATTGCATCCCCTAACTTTAAGTCTGTAACCGTGTTTGATAAAAATCTAATAGCCGTGGAAATGAATAAGACAGAAATAACTTATAATAAACCGATTTATGTTGGGCTATCTATTCTCGATATATCAAAAACTTTGGTATACGATTATCACTATAATTATTTTAAAAAAATCTCACCCAATATCGATCTATTATACACTGATACAGATAGTTTGATTTATCACACTGAAACAGATATGTATAAAATTATGCAACGCGACTGTTATTTATATTTTGACACAAGTGACTTTCCGAATTATAATGAATACGGAATCGATCGTGTCAACCACAAGATATTGGGAAAAATCAAAGATGAACTAGCTGGTATTCCAATCAAAGAGTTCGTATGTTTAAAACCGAAGATGTACGCTATCAAATTCGAATCCAAAGACGAAATAAAAAAAGCAAAGGGAATAGGTAGAATTGGAATTAAAAAATTAAATTTTGAAATGTACAAAGAGTCACTGTTTGCAAATAAAAAATACTTCACCACATTTCGGACTATTCGCTCAATAAAGCATAATTTATTTTCACTAGAGATTAATAAAAAAGCTTTGGACTCGGACGATGATAAACGTCAAATTTTGGAAGATAATATTCACACACGTCCCTGGGGTTATAGTGAATTATATTAGGTACCCATTAAGTTTAAAATTATGTATTTTTTGGATTTTTTTATATGGAAAAAATAAAAAGAACTTTTTATTATTTGCTTTTGCATAGTAAAAATTTATTGTATAGAAATAAGATTTATAATAATAATTGATTGTATTATATTAAAAAGTATGTATTTGTATTTGCACTGTACAAAAAGAAAAAATACATTATAATGTACCAATCCGTTGTTTTTTTTTTAATGTATACCTATATCTTCTTTTCATGTAGTAGTTAATTAGTACCTTTTTTTTTTGGTGAAAATACAATTGGGCTACCGGGACTGTCGATAGGTATTTCTTCCTAACACCGGAAATCAATTTTTTCGGCATTATTTCATTACACTTCAATCCTAAAAAGTTAAAAAACATGTATATCTTCTTTCATGTAGTAATAGTAGTACTTAATTAGTTTTAGTATCTTTTACCGAAAAATATTCCAATCAAAGAGTTCGTATGTTTAAAACCGAAGATGTACGCTATCAAATTCGAATCCAAAGACGAAATAAAAAAAGCAAAGGGAATAGGTAAAATTGGAATTAAAAAATTAAATTTTGAAATGTACAAAGAGTCACTGTTTGCAAATAAAAAATACTTCACCACATTTCGGACTATTCGCTCAATAAAGCATAATTTATTTTCACTAGAGATTAATAAAAAAGCTTTGGACTCGGACGATGATAAACGTCAAATTTTGGAAGATAATATTCACACACGTCCCTGGGGTTATAGTGAATTATATTAGGTACCCATTAAGTTTAAAATTATGTATTTTTTGGATTTTTTTATATGGAAAAAATAAAAAGAACTTTTTTATTATTTGCTTTTGCATAGTAAAAATTTATTGTATAGAAATAAGATTTATAATAATAATTGATTGTATTATATTAAAAAGTATGTATTTGTATTTGCACTGTACAAAAAGAAAAAATACATTATAATGTACCAATCCGTTGTTTTTTTTTTAATGTATACCTATATCTTCTTTTCATGTAGTAGTTAATTAGTACCTTTTTTTTTTGTGAAAATGCAATTGGGCTGCCGGGACTGTCGATAGGTATTTCTTCCTAACACCGGAAATCAATTTTTTCGGCATTATTTCATTACACTTCAATCCTAAAAAGTTAAAAAACATGTATATCTTCTTTCATGTAGTAATAGTAGTACTTAATTAGTTTTAGTATCTTTTACCGAAAAATACTATTGGACTGCCGGGACTGTCGATAGGCATTTCTTCATAACACCGCGAATCAATTATTGATTGTGCCGCTAATTTTACAAAGAAATTCTTTTTATCTAAGCCCATATGATACTGAAGTGACTTACTGCAAAAACAAAAATAAACTCCGCAGTCACTACACGCACGACTCATTTTATTAATTGCTTTTTATTACAAGCAACATCTTATATGTATGTAAAAAGAAACCGCAAACTCTGAGATTAGAAGTCTAAGTAATTAAAAATGTGTTTTTAAGTTTATTACAATCTTTAAATAAAATTATTATGTAATGCGTAGAATTAAATATTATTCATTTAATATAGTTATTTTCTTCTACGCCACCCCCTCGCCCGCCCACCACACACGTGTCACGTCAGACCCGCCGCTCGCGTACACACACTTTTCCACGCACCTGTATATACACTGCTATTTGGCTCGCGTACACACACTTTTCCACGCACCTGTATATACACTGCTATTTGCTGACTTCTACATTTGTACGAGAGAGAGACAGACATACTTGTCTTTTGACCGGATGTTGTCTATCACTTATGGAGATTTACATTAGTGTGAGAGAGAGAGATACCGGCAATTCCCCATAGATCACCTACTTATATCCCAGTGCACAGATGCATAACTTTTATAATTTTCCAGATTCCATTAAACAGACTTGCAGAAATTAATTAATTAAAACACCTTACAACCTATGTGTTAGAGACAGTATTAAATTTAATCTATTTGGTGTAAATATCATTAAACTAATATAAATGAAGACCTCTTCATCTTCATCCTCCAGAAAATAAAAAATAGCTTTCAAGAGGAAGGCGTATATTTACTCTTATAACGAAGTGTTAGTCTACGTAAGTTACTACAGCTTCGGCACATCGCATCGGAAGAGGAAGCAATAGGTAAAATCATCGATTTGCAAACCTGCTACGTGTAAATGTGCTCGTTCGTGCCCTCGGTCCTGCATGTGTTGAAGTTAAATCTTTCTCAACGAGCTGACTATGCGAAACATATATTTGTTCGTCTCTAGAGGTCTTGAAAATCCAATATGTTTTAACATCCAAAGATCTCTCCACGAGAATAATTTATTTCATATCTTTACTACAGCCTAAGGGAGTACTAAAATCATACATAATAGCTGTAGCAACTAATGACAGATCAATATTTGTTCAGGTCAAGAGGGTTTAATACGGTTGAACTCCAAGTAAAATCTGTTATCTGTAATGTATACAATTTTGATATTAATCTCTAAAGGCTTAAATGTCGTATTCTCCCAAAAAAATACAAGACCGCTTAACTATTTAATTTCATTCCATCATCAGTACGTAAATATTGTTGAAACAAATACATATATTGCATTTTCTAAACTCAAACTTTCCTTTGCATTTTTATTATTATTTACGTTTGAAATAATTTCATATGGAAATGGAAAGAAACAAGACATACAACAGAACATTTTATCAGCGCAAAAACTGAAATTTTGATTATCTAGTAAACAATCTCACAAATATTTGATATGGATATACTAGAAATTGATTTTGTGCAACTTGTTATAGAAGCTGGCCTCCTAATAACTTTCATTCCGTAGTTTCTGCATTCAGACTAAAGACGCAATGAACTGAAATAATAATAATAATGGACTTTATTACAGAGGCGGAGTCCAGCTAAAGTTGTTCTACTCAACCTCTACATCAGTATAATATACAAACAATTATATACATGTCCCCAATGGAGAAATATACTAACACTAATTCCGAACGCATGAATTTTGCACTCGTTGGATTTTTGACGTGTATTCGTAATCAAGACCTGGGCCGTAGACTACATCACAGTAGTTTAGATGTGACAAGACCAAACTATTACATAATAGAATTCTAATACTAGTATTCATAACTTTTCTATTACCATATAAATATCTCAAAGATGCGTACGTTTTCTGAATTGTTTTGTTAATATGAGTTCTAAATCGCATATTATTATCCATGATTAATCCTAAATTTTTAACTGATGAGGTTACTTCGAGTGTAACACCATCAACTGTTATAACTATTTCGTCCACGACCACGTGCCTCCGTTTAGAAAAGATTACAACCAATGACTTGAGCGGATTTATTTTCAACCAGTGTGCTCTAGATATTTTTAATAAATTATCAATATCACGATTAATGAAATTCGTAAACTGCGGTATTTGATCGGTACGAAAGTGACAATACAGCTGACTATCGTCAGCAAAGAATTCAGGTGTGCAATGAATAATGTTTTTAGGAAAATCGGAGGTATATAATATAAAAAGTAGAGCAGAAATTATTAATCCCTGCGGGGTCCCATTGGTTAGTATGATGTCCGCAGAACATTCGCCCCTAACAAACACTTTTTGCGTTCTGCCAGTAAGGTACGAATTAATTAAACTACAAGCTCCCAAATCAAATCCAAAGTATTTCAGTTTGGCAATTAATAATTTATGGTTTAGCGTATCGAATGCTTTGGAATAATCTAGGAGGGTTAACACGCAGACCTCATCTTCATCCAAAGCGGAAATGATGTCGGTAGTTACTTTAATGAGAGCTTTTGTTGTACTGTGAAGTTTCCGAAAGCCAGATTGTATGTCGGAGAGAATATTAGTTGTATTCAGGTAACTATGAATTTGATCCGTCATTGCTTTTTCAATGCTCTTGGAAAGTATAGGAAGAATGCTTATGGGGCGCAGGTCGCTAAATTCTTTAGGATTATTTATTTTAGATAAACAGAAAATTACAGCCTTTTTCCAAATATCAGCCAATTCGTTATAATAAAAACATTGATTAATTAAGTACCTTATGTATTCAACAATCTCGGGTAAGCAGAGCCTAAGCATCTTAAGAGTAATACCGTTCATCCCAGCTGCATTGGTTTTAATACTGGAAAGATATTGCAAAACGTCAGTGTTATCAATAAATTTGAAAGTGAATTTGTTCTGTGATATGAGGTTGTTATTTTCATAGAAAGAAATAGTTTTAGAAGACGCAAAATGTTTGTTAATTTCGTCAACATTATCCAGGTGGTCTGGCGCATCACGATTTTGCTTGTGAGTGATTGTCAAATCATTCATAGTTTGCCATAACAGTTGCTTGATATTTTGCTGATAAATAAATTGCAGGTAGGCCCTTTTTTTCACAACGTATTGCCGCGGTGGTAAAATTTCTTAAAGATTTGTAGTTATTCCAGTCCACTTGAGATCTTGAACCCTGAAACTTAGAAAGTGCTCTTTTGCGAGATTTTATCAGTAATCTAATTGTGTCTGTAAGCCATGGAGCCCTAGCTTTGGATATACGAACCGTACGCCGAGGCGTATGAATGTCAAATAGCTGTGTAATATTTTCACTTAAGAATTGGGCTATTAAGTTACATCATGCATGTCATATACCATGTTCCAGGGTACAGACCTGAGATGGGCAACAAAGCCTTCATAATTGGATGCTTTCAAGTCATGGTAAGTATATAATTTAATAATCTCACGGGGCTTTACTATATTAAAATCGCAAATAATGAGCATATGATCTGATACGTGATGCATATCAATCATTCTCGTAGTAGTAACCAAGGACGCATCACTAACCAGCACGATGCCAATCAACGTACTACTATAGGGTGTGATTCGTGTTGGCTGGTTTATAATTTGCGTCAACCCGCAAGCATCGCATATTGAGTTAAATTTGATTGCCGCATGGGCAGTTACATTAAACAAATTTATATTGAAATCGCCCAAGCACACAATCTCGTCCACCACCGGGATAATGTCGCAAACTATAGATTCCAATAGTGCTAAAGATTCAACAACATTCGAGCGTGGGGCTCTGTAAACACAGCCAATAGCATATGTTTTATTGTGTAATTTAATTTTAAAAAGATATATTCAAGAATGTCTAAGTTACCTGATTGCAATATATTACAATTTATTGAATTTCTAACATATACCGCAACACCTCACTCCCCCCCCCCCTCCGCAACTCCCCTGTCGCACCTGTATATATTATATTGAGGAATAGGTATTACTTCATCGGAAATGCTGTCATTAAGCCAAGTTTCTGTTACCGCTATTACATCCAATTTTTCTCTTAATATGATACCTTGAAATTCATCAAAACCTGTGAACAGGGATCTCACATTAATATTACCGAATTTAATTGACATAAAGAAGAGAAAGGAAAATAAAGAAATATACAATTAATGAGAATAATGAAAGCAAGTAATGACAGAAAATATTTCAAATAATCTTGCCTAACAGATGGAATAGATGGAATATTAGAAACTCGACAAAATATAGGCTCCATTATGCCGTACGTTGTCTATTAACTACAGCTATAGCAGATATACTCCAATTTCAAAACTGTATACATTTGCTACTGGATCCGATTAAGTTATTTTTGGAAAGTGTTGGTGATGAAAACTTAAATGAAAAAAATTTAATTCGGTAATATCAGTCTGAGATCCCTGTTCACAGGTTTTGATGAATTTCAAGGTATCATATTAAGAGAGAAATTGGATGTAATAGCGGTAACAGAAACTTGGCTTAATGACAGCATTTCCGATGAAGTAATATCTATTCCTCAATATAATATATACAGGTGCGACAGTGATTTGCGGAGGATGAGGAGGGGGTGGGAGGTGAGGTGTTGCGGTATATGTTAGAAATTCGATAAATTGTAATATATTGCAATCAGGTAACTTAGACATTCTTGAATATATCGAAAGAATGGCAAGGTGTGGGACCAAGTATACTAGGAAGTAAAGTGCTGGCACCAAACTGGTTGGCAACAAGTCCCCCCACTGACGAAAAATATTTACCAAACTCTCTGGATACTTCCAGCGGATCCTTAATTAAAGTATTTTCTTTGACAAGATTAATTGATGGTTTATATTTATTATTCGGCTTTAACTTATCGCTTACTATTCCCCACAATGTTTTGGTCTTGTTAGAAGAAAGGTTTATTTTGGTATCATAATAGTTACGCTTTGTTTCAATTATGAGCTTATTGTGTTGCTTTTTCTTTTCTGTGTATAACTTATTCAATAATGGTGACTTTACACTTCGTTTTAACCAAAAAAGAACTCGCCAGAGCTAGTTGTAACATCATTGTTAACCCATTCATGATTTAACTTCTTAATGTTTCGCATTTTTTTGCGCTTCTTTGGGCATGAGACATCAAAACACCACAACACGGAGCTTATGAAGTCGTCAGCAGCACTATCCACGTTAGTATGAGTATATATAAGCTGGACCAGTTATTGTTACTTAAACGGTATCTAAATTCCAACACGTTTGAATCACCTATATTCCTTACTTCGGCGAGATGAACAGAGTCGTGGTCACACTCGTCAGCTTGACCAAGATTAACGTCAAGAATTTCAGCTAAATGATCCCTCAAGTTCGGTTCCACCGACCGACACATCAAGTCAGAAACTGGCAGATTCGTAGCGACATAGTCTATTGCAGATTTGGAGCGACTTCCAGACGCATTTGTGAAAATTCGCGTAGGTTTATCTATTAAATTAATTATTTTATACGCATCCAAGATATCTGACATCAATTCTAGATTCACAGATTTTTTCAAAACATCAATATTAATATCTCCTACCAGTACTATATAGTCATACTTTTCGTATAATTTATGTAATGCAAGTGAAACATTCTTTAAAAATACATCTAAACTACCATTGGGGGGACGATAAATAGATAATAAGCCAATTTTTATGTTATGTGTTGCAAGGAAAGCAGAACACATTACAATAATATTGCAGTAAGAATTATGAAGAGAGCAATATTTCTCAAATTAATATATTACAAATACAAGCTGCATCTAGAAATTCAATAGTAACGTTGCAGATTATTTAATAGTCTAGGTATAAAATTTCGGTGGCTTTTGCGCATTTTTTCTGTCTCTACTTTACCGTAATTTATTTACATTAAGCACCAGCTAGTGCAATAAAGTCTGTTACATGTATCTCTAGAATGACCCTAAGCGAATGTAAAAGCCACATTGTATTGTGTGATTTATACAACAAAGTCCTTAATTAAAAATTAGGGATAATCTAACCCTGCTTGAAAATTACCGGTTTATAAAAAATACAACTCGGTTCGTAACTTCCGATCCCTACTATGCATTCATGCGCCTTCGGATTCGTTATGTTTACTTAAATTTTCATTTAATTATAGCCTTTTTTTCTCCGAGTTTAATTACCAGCCGTTTTTTATGTTTAGCGTAATTATAAAAACCTTGGTTACGGATGGGTTTTGGTCCCTATCTTGTTTTTTTTTCCGCATATATTGCAGGGTAACTCTGATTATTTTAGGCTTAATAAAGGCAGCACGGTAAAAATAACTCGGAAACTGTTTTTTTTTGTATTAGCGGAAAAAGTATCTGTAATTTTGCCGTGCTTTTCTATAAATGTATACAGTTTTGAAATTGGAGTATATCTGCTATAGCTGTAGTTAATAGACAAAGTACGGCATAATGGAGCCTATATTTTGTCGTACATGTTTAGTCCTGTATGTGCCGAAGATATTACTGGTATAACTACTAAGATGGCCAATAAAGCGCCATACGGTGATGATGGAATCAGCAGTCATCTTCTTAAATTAATTATTGACGATATAGCTGTTCACCTAGCCTATATAATCAATTTGTCATTTACCGAAGGCAAATTTCCTGCATCATGGAAAACGGCCATTGTTATGCCCGTTCACAAAAAGAATAGCGAGTCTGACACAATGAATTATCGCCCTATTTCAGTTATTAATACATTTTCTAAGGTTTTCGAACGTGTGGCATACAATCAAATGGTCTCTTTTTTTGCTAAGCATGACATAATAACTAACAAGCAGCACGGCTTCAGACAACATAAGTCTACGGAAACAGCGTTGATAGATCTAACGCAGTATATATACAAGAATATGGATGCAAGTAAGCATGTTGCTGGCATCTTTTTTGATTTGACTCGAGCATTTGACTGCATTGATCCTGAGATATTGTGTCACAAGTTGAATCACTTTGGTATTCGTGGTTTGGCGCTTGACTGGATAAACTCATATTTATCCAACAGGAAAATGAGAGTGAAGGTGGGAAACGCGATTTCTAACGAGTTCAACGTGGAGTTAGGAGTACCTCAAGGATCGGTTCTGGGTCCACTTCTCTTTCTTGTTGCCATAAGTGATCTTCCAAACTTTCTCTTTGACGGTTCCTTGGTATTGTTTGCGAATGATGCTTCAATAGCGCTCGCATCAGACAGTGCTGAAGATTTAATAGATACAGTTAAACAAACAATTAATAAGATGTCGAACTGGTGTAACCTAAACAGGCTAATTTTAAACAATGACAAGACTTCGGTAGTGTATTTTCACAAAAGACGTATTCCCCCGGCTAATCGCTTATTCGTCTCGTCTGCCAAAGTTCTAGGTGTTTTTATGAACGATACACTTACTTTTGACGACCATATTCAGCACCTTCCCAAAAAACTTAACTCCGCATATTACGCGATTTTACAACTAAAATCCACTCTAGATGTGTCGAGTCTACTTAACGTCTATTATGCTATGGTTTACTCTATTATATCGTATAATATAATTATATGGAGTGAAGCTGTGAATTGGAACAGAATATTCATAGCACAAAAGCGTATCATACGGCTTATTTTTAATATCAAATATCGCGATAGTTGTCGAGAAGTATTTAGGCACCACCATATTTTGACGTTTCCCTTCCATATATATATATATCGCTGTGCCGTATTTGCCAGGGAGAATCTGAGTAAATTCAATGAATTTTTGCCGGACCATACATACCAGACGAGGAATCGCAACATGTGGTTCGTTCCTCGTCATGTTATGTCGCAATTTCGTAAGTCCCCTGAGTTTGCATGCATAATAATCTATAACCGGCTTCCGGGTCTAGTCAGAAACGTGGCAAGTATTAAAGGTTTTAAAACGATGATAAAAAGATATCTCACTGAGAATTGTTATTATAGTCTAGAAGAGTATATGACTAGTGAAAGATAATATAATATATGTATGTACAGTGGACAGCAGCATAATCGATACCGTTACGGAATTTCCTAAACCTTAATAACAATGTAGAGGGGGTTACATTGTGTGGCCTTCAGTTAGAATTTATAGTAGATATTATTATTAGTAGATAAGGTCGACGTTAGCTTGCAGTGGTGTCGATTTAAAAGCTGGCCACTGTACGTACTTATCCTAAGGTATTCTTTTATAAATTTATTGACGTATGCTATCCAATGTTTAATTGGCTAACGAATAAAGGTTATTATTATTATTATTATTATTATTATTATTATTATTATTATTATTATTATTATAAGCGGTATTTAAAACATTGATGCAACTTCTACTATCAATAGAAACAAAGAGAAACTAGTTTGGAGTCACTTATTGAATTAATATTATCAAAGTAATGTATAATATACCTTTCATGGATCGCATGTCTGGTACACAGACGGATCAAAGACAAACAAAAGGGTAGGGGTTGGGATTTTTGGACCTAAGACCAAACTCTCTAGAGCTCTATGGTCATTCCCAACTATTTTTCATGTGGAAATACACGCCATAAACCTGTGCGTCACAGAAAACTTAAACAAGAACCGAGAGGCGTAATAAGTTACATATACAGGTATAGTAAGGGGTCATCTTAAGTGCGGTTTTCCATGTATAACAGCAGAATTCTAGGAGCACGTTGCCATATCTTACCGATCATGCTACGAGACACACTATCAATACGAGCTAGATTAATACTGCCGCACTATTAACTACTAATACTTGTAGTTTGGCGAGGGCATATCGAAGAAAGACTGCGTGCAAAAGCGCAGGGTGGGGGGTGTGGCTTCTCGTTGCTACATACGATGCAATACTGGCAACTGCGACGTGTTTTTATACATAGGTTTACGTGCCGATTATATGTGTTCTCTTTCCGACCGTGTATATGCACCGATAGTCAGGCCGCTTTAAAAGCTCTAGCCTTTCTTAGCTTTGAGTCTAAATTGGTTTGGGAATGTCAGATGAATGTGACTAAACTAACCACCTCAAACAGGGTATGTCTGCTGCAAGTACCTGGCCACACTAATACCAAGGGAAATGATATGGCGGATGAACTTGCAAAGTAAGGCGCTGATATGCATTTCATTGGACCAGAAACCTGCTTTGGCGCTCCCAAAAGCCAGCTCAAGAAGGAAGTTCAAGAATGGGAGTCAAGAGAAATGGTTTCCCTCTGAAGGAAAACACCCGGACGAACACAAGCCAAGAAATACATATATTAGTTCTTCGTCAAATAGTAATAAAAAACTACTTGACCTCAGCAAATCAGAGTTAAGGAATCTTACGTGCCTTCTGACTTGCCACTACCATCTAAAAAAGATGGGGAAAGTTGATTAAGACACGTGTCGATTCTGCACATACTTTGCGAGTGCAAAGCATTAAGCCGGCAAAGGTTTCAGCATCTAGCAAGTTATTCTTATTTATCACGTACAATTTACGCAAAACGTGAAACAACTTTTCTTCTCAAGTTCGACTATATACATTTTTTTTTATTTTTATAAAAGAAAATTTCCTTATAACTCCAATAACGTAATAAAAACAAATACTTAAATAAAGAAATATACGTACAAGAAAATGAAGTGGTAAGATCGACTGACTAGTGGAAGTGAGAGTACACTAATCCGTCCGGTGACGAAGTATTCATCTTCGGATAAGCCCGTACGACCTCGAACTATTCGTAGAGAGGACATAATTAACTGCTCTGTACGGTGAGGTTACGAATGCAACACTGTTACGAAACACTTTCCATTTCTATTTATATACCTAGGATTGTAGCAGTTGCTACGACAATACAGCTGCTGCAGCTGCATTTGCGACAACTAATAATAAAAAGCAAATGGCATCTATGTAAAACTTGCGTGAATACTGTATCGTCAATTAACATAATACATAATCCAACGTATTCACACAACCTATTCCGACGTATTCACATAACTAATCGGATAATAGCCTAACAGTTCTAAACTAAATTTAAAACAGCAAGCATATTTAAAATCATAAGTATAACTAAATGTAAAACTTGAAACCAACACCTAATTTTCAAAGACCTCTTAGTAGACAAAACTCGCCTACTTCAAATTGCAGTAAACAACACGAAAAGTTTATAATCTGAAATTCGAGGGAATATTAAAATGCATAAAGTTTGCCGGAACAAAACTTTTAAGTATATTCCATGGCTTGGCTTATGAGGCGCGAATTTTCGAACTCTTAAATAAGCTTATTATAGATGGACAGATGACAAACTTCTATCCAGAGAACAAGAAATGTAGCGTTGGTCCCCCATCAACGCGTTTCAACTTCCTTTACTTTTTAAGTCGTTAGATGAATTCTGAACGTTGGGAATGATATACGTTACATACATATTAAATGAGAAACATTTGTTTGTTGAACATTTATAATACTTGAATAAAATACGTAGGTGGAGTGATCTTTCTAGATGCTTGAATAAGAAAATGGAAACCAGTCATTAATCATTTAAATGTTTTAACTAAATAAATTCTAAATTTCATTTCTAAAGCTATTCGTCTTAAAAATCGCAAAATTTCGTTATTGGAATTTCATTAACGCCCTTTAGCGGTGACGAAAGCAATAATAATAAACAGTTTGAGTCACTAACAATAAGTTAAAGAAAATCCTTTCTAATAAGATCAACTTTGAAAAATTCCCTTCACAGAAAGCAGAATAATATTAAAATTTATAGAAAAATTTCTAGCATTTACACGTTTCTCAAAATATTTGCGGATAGGTAAAAGATATCACTACCTCTAGTGTGCAGGTCACAGAAATTGATTCAAATTTATAAATATTATATTTCTGGAGTATCACTGCTTTCAATGAGACTAAGTATGCAAAATTCGGTTCAATAATACTTGTGTCATAAATGTTCCTTCCTCCTTTGACAAAATATAATAAAATTTTTAGAATGTAAATATGTGAAATTTTCCGAAAATTCCACTTTTCATATTTATGATAGATCTTAATTTTATGAATTTTGTATAGAATAAAAATTTAAATTCTTAATGCTCAGTTACGCCATCCTACGGTTTCCTAAATAATTTTATGATGTTTTTCATGTCCACTTTAGTAAATTATATTTTTCGTGAAGCTGTACTAGAAACCGTTCGTGAAATATAGCCGAGCGCCATTCTTATTTGACCATCCGATACATACATATACGGGGCCTTTCACGAAGATCGTTAGTTAGAAAAGTTGACTGAATCTACTTTCTCCAAAATTCTGAAATTTAGACAATTGCATTTGTGGTATAGGTTCTACTGTTTTAAAACATTTTCAAGGAAATCCGGTTATATATACCGGAAGTAAATAGCAACTTTGTTATTTTAAATACAATGGTATAATTTTTTCAATGCATTCGATTCTACGCATTATTTGCAAACATTTTGTATTGGAATTCCCCATCCCTAAATTCAACTGTTTCGAAGATATTTACAATTTCCTTAATATTTTTCTATTGCACCATCTATCTTAAAGAAAAATTAATATTGCAAAGCCCTTTGAACTGCAAGGTACCAAACTTCGACAAACGAAAGTAAAGTCATAGATACTGAGAACTATCATAACTTTCAACAAAATTTATACAGGGTGTGCGGAAATTAGCAACCAATTCAGATATATTCAAACTTTAAAAATTCTTTTTTTTTCAAATGGCACATAGTTTTTATTGCAGCATTTAATTCAGCAAGAAATTCTACATCGATTCGCATTCAGGTCTCATATACCTACTTATCTTTATTAGTTTTTGCGCTATTAGAGATTATTGGCTCCAACTATGGAAAGTATACTAATATCTGTTATTTTTTCTCATAGTTAGCTATGAAAATAAGATATGCCCGTAGGAGTTGCCAAGTGAGTGACAGCTTTGTTGCTTTTCATTTAGGGTAATTCCGGGGGAGATGGTGACTAAAATTAATTCCGGGGGAGATGGTGAATAGATGGCAAATATCCGATTTAAGCCAATTTATCGTCTCACCCAGCTCACCATCTCACCCGGAATTACCCTACACCAAATCTCACTTGGTCTCAGTTAACCACACTTTAATGTCATTCAATTTTATCGTAAGTTGGTGTAAAAAGAAGGGAAGAAACGATTCATGTAATTTATATTCTACATGTTTAGTGTAAATGTTAGAGGGTTGCATCAAGAACAACCGCTTAATCAAAAATATTATTAATACAAAATCTATTACCTGTCATACCTACAATGACATTTACTTTTTTTTACTTGTTATATGTGAATTTTCTGTTCCTCAATGATGTAAATTTTGTCTATTGATCAAACCCTCCCATGTAAATTTCGATTCGTTCAATCCAAATATTTTTTTCAAAAAGTTTTTGTCTTCCGGCATTTTTATTATTATAAATTCACAGAAATCAACTCGTTCAATATTGTTTGCTGGGTGTAGTTGTTGTAATAATTGAAACGAGTATGGTCGCATTTTCTGTCGTTTCAAAATTCGAAAAAACGAAACTTTCTGACAGTCCGAGATCAACTGCGGGTGCAGCGATTGAACTTGTCGGAAATAACGTAATTCGTTCATTCGCTTCATCATTGATGAGAGGCTTGGAATATGGTCTTTTGATAACTTTAATAGTTCTACGATTTAAAAAGTTGATTTCAATTCATTGAAATTTCGCTACGGTCGTAGCTGGTAAATTGTGGATATTTCTCATTAAATGCGCGACATGTAATTGCTGCTATCCTATAACATTCACCGTGGATATAAAATAAATTTAATGTATCACTATTGGTGTAATTTTGGTGATTAATAGTCACATTGCGCGGACCAACGAATCTATACTAGAAACAGTCAGTCATTTGATAACTCTTACTGATATATTTTACTTTCATAGCTAACTATGAGAAAAAATAACAGATATTAGTATACTTTCCGTAGTTCGAGCCAATAATCTCTAATAATTCAAAAATAGGTATATGGGACCTTAATGCAAATCGACGTAGAATTTGGAATATTAATTTTTCTTTAACATGGTGCAATAGCATAATACAGTAGACGCTCTTTTAACCGGCATTTTAACAACCGGGACGCTCTAATAACCGGCATGAGCCGAACGACTCATGATCGGCTTTTTCCGGTTACGTTCGGGCCACCTCGGGCGGTGGCAGACGTAAATAAACACTTCCCGCCAATCTATGAGCAACCTATTGGTCTCTGCGCGCCATTGTCTTTGTCATTTAGTGTTCCTCAGTTTGTCTACGTCTGATGCAATAGTTAAAATACAGATTGTGCACAGTGTACTATCAGTGATTTGATTAGTTTTGATCGTGAATTTCGCTGATTAAACCTAATTCTATCTATTCTACCTATATTCTATTAACCGGCAAAGTCGGTTAACCGGAACGGCCGTGGTCCCGAACGTACCTGTTAAGAGAACGTCTACTATATTAAGGAAAATTGTAAATATCTTCGAAACAGTTGAATTTAGGGATAGGGAAGCCTAAGACAAAACAGTTGCACATAATGCGTAGAATCGATTACATTGAAAAAATTATACAATTGTATTTAAAATAACAAAGTTGCTATTTACTTCCGGTATAAGCGAAAGTCAGACTTCGTTGAAAGTATTTTAAAACAGTGGAACCTATACCACAAATGCAACTGTCAAAATTTCAGAATTGTGCTAAAAGTAGATGCTGTAAACTTTCTAACTAACGGATTTCGTGAAAGACCCTGTACATATACAGGGTGAGGCATTAGTGCGTCAAAGCTCAATATATCCCTTATTATTGAAGATATCAAAAAACTTTATGTACAAGAATCATAGACAGTCTTAAGCTACACATTTTAAAATTAATTTCATATATACAGGGTGTTTCATATCGCTAGCGTGAACCAAACATACATTTTCTTAAACGGAACACGCTATATATTATTTTAAATTTGGATTAAGTCCATCTTCCCCGTTCTTTCAATATAAGCTTTCATTGAGTTATACCGAGTATTTAAGAAGTTATGGCCAATTTTGTGTGAAAATCGTTGCATATTTAACGTCCTGTGTATTCCATACGACACAGCTTGACATTATTTTTTTACTGGAATAACTTTTTTATACTGTTACACTTTTATAACGAAGTGGTTGTTTCCCAATATTACGAAAACTGCGTACAGGGCGATTCAAAGCACAAATGCATTATTTTCTAATTTTTTTTTAATGAAACACCCTGTATTTATGAGAGGAAAGAATACTTGATATACTTTCATTTTTATTAACTATTCCCTATATCTAAAATGGTTAGTTTCTGAGATATTTAATGATCTTTAAAGAAATGTGAGCATTTTGGCAATAATTGAAATATAATACATTAGCCATGAAAAAGTGACATTAGAAAAGTCTGAATCATATTATTTATCAGTTAATCAACTAGGTTTATTTGTTAGTATAGTTTGTTAGATTTTGTAAATTTAATTACTCTTTAAGATGAATTTTTCTGTTGAGGAATTGACAGACATGATATGGGTACTAGGAGAGTGCATAAAAAATTGTCTACTTGCTAAACGAATTTACCAGGAGAGATATCCTGCCCGACGGCAACCTGAAACAATAACGGTGGAAAGGTTAATGGATCGCTTTACTCGGACAGGTTCTGTAATATATGAAAAACATGAAAGAGCGAAAACTGTTCTTACCGAGGAAAAAGAATTCAATGTGGTTCTTACAGTTACGGACAATCCACATATTAGTACCAGAGAAATCTCGCCGCAACAAGATATTAGTCAAAAGGCTGTCCGAAGAATACTCTGTAAAAATAAATTACATCCATATCGTATGCGATTGCATCAAGAGTTACTCGACGATGACTTGGCCCGTAGAGTTGCTTTTTGCGAATGGGCTCAACAACAACTCCGCAACCAAAGAGATTTCTTTAATTTTGTTTTTTTTTGGAGATGAAGCTACTGTAATGATATTAGCTACCGTACAGGGGTCTGTAATTGTAGTTCCGCGTTTATTAAATAGATGGCGCTGTTAACTGTACTAATTTTTCTTAATTTTCGGTTGTTATAAATAGGGCGAAATTTTCACGATATATATATATATATATATATAATATATTAGGGGCAGTGTGGTATTATATAATAATACTATCTCCAGCCAACGATTAGCCAAGGGTAGATTTGAAAACACTGGTACATAAGGTATTCTTCTATTTAACAATTTTTAATGTAAATTACAATGTAAAACAAAATTTCAACATCTGTATAGTCCGGATTGTAAAAGTGAACTTTAAGGAACCGGTATCCATGGATTTGCGATTTTATTTAGTGTAGTTAATTTTGCGTGCAATGGTACCTAGAACATATGACAGAGTTACTATGTAAACACAAGAAAATATATGATTGGATTTTTAAATGGACATGTATTTAAATGTATTATATTAATCAAGCAAGTAATATGGTTAATTCCATGGAGATAATATAATATAAGATACTTGTTGAAATAATTGGAACGAAAATCATCAAAATTGAGTTATAGAAGATAAAATATATTTAAAAAATCATTTAACAACGTTTTGACATCGTCTACAAAACCTACATGCAAATTTTAGTTATATCAACATGCATTAAATGCTTTTGAAGGTGTTATAAGAAGATATATGTAATCTATATCCTTTTTTGGAAGATTTTTTGGCAAAAATACATTATATTTACAATATTAATATCCTTTGGAAAAGCGAGATACAAGAAATTCTCGTGAAAATCCACAACCAGGACTAGATCCGTATAACCAGGGGCATTTCATCGAGGGATCCTTTAGGAAGATAATAGTGTGCGCATCTTAGATTATAAGCGATCTACAAATAAAAATAGGTATTTATAAGTAGCTATCGTAGGGAAACAGGTTAGTAAATAAGAGAATTTTGTAAAAATAGTAGAATACAGCAAATTTATTTACAATATTAATTTTTCTTTCATTTAAAAGAGTTTAAGTATCTCATTAAGAGTAATCGCATGAAAGTAGAGTTGTTATTTGCATTCATAAATATATATATTTGAATTGAACCCACGTAACACTACACTACATTTCAAAAAAATGGAAATGTAAATCGCCATAATTTTCACTATTATGCTACAAGTAATCCCTATTTTGTAGGAAATTATAGTCAAAATATATGGGGTGGAATAATTGGAGACTACGTAATTGGACCACATTTTTTCACAGGCCGAGTGAATGGTCAGATTTATTTAGACTTCTTATTGCTAGAAAATGTTCCCATCAATATTCGTCAAAATATGTAGTATTTACATGAAGGGGCTCCGGT
Source organism: Holotrichia oblita (assembly GCA_023690525.1). Taxonomy (NCBI): domain Eukaryota; kingdom Metazoa; phylum Arthropoda; class Insecta; order Coleoptera; family Scarabaeidae; genus Holotrichia; species Holotrichia oblita. Next base: position 57,726,165 of record CM043018.1, read on the forward strand.
ACATCACACTAGACCGATTCATAATTATTTAAATACACATTTTCCTGCAAGGTGGATAGGAAGAGGAGGACCAACTACATGGCCAGCCCGATCCCCAGAGCTAACTACAATTGACTTTTTCATGTGGGGTTATGTAAAAGACTTTGTGTATAAAACACCGGCAACTACGCAAGATGATATGAAGAATAGAATAAGACAAGCGTTTCATAGCATTAATATAGAAATGTTAAGAAATGTAAGTCGATCATTCTAAAGATGGCTGCAATGTTGTATTGATGTTTTTGGAGGACATTTAGCATTTATTGTGAACCTTATTGTATTTAAACTTGAGCTAAAATGGTAAAATGTTAATTATTAATGTATTATACTCCAATTATTGCCAAAATGCTCGCATTTTTTTAAAAATCATTAAATATCTCAGAAACTAACCATTTTAGATATAGGGAATGGTTAATTAAAATGAAAGTATATCAAGTATTCTTCTCTTTCTTAATATAAAGTACAAGGTGATACAAAAAAATGAGAAAATAATGCATTTGTGTTTTGAATCGCTCTGTACACAGTTTTCGGAACATAAAAAAGTTATTCCAGTAAAAAAATAATGTCAAGCTGTTTCGTATGGAATACACAGGACGTTAAATACGTAACGATTTTCATACAAAATTGACCATAACTTCTGAAATACTCGGTATAACTCAATGAAACCTTATATTGAAAGAACGAGGAAGATGTGCTTAATCCAAATTTGAAATAATATATAGTGTGTTCCATTTAAAAAAATGTATGTTTGGTTCACCCTAGCGATATGAAACACCCTGTATATATGAAATTAATTTTAAAATGTGTAGCTTAAGACTGTCTATAATTCTTGTACATAAAGTTTTTTGATATCTTCAATATTAAGGAATATATTGAGCTTTGACGCACTAATGCCTCACCTTGTATACCATCTTTGACAAATTAAATGCGAATTTTTCAGCGAGAAATTTCGATTTACTAAATAAAGGCTATACTTTGAAGCAAATTTAATTTCTCTAAAAGAGAGTACTGCTTTGATGAACTTCTTTAGAGTAATTAAATTTACTTTAAAGCAAAGTCTCTATTTACAAAATCAACATTCCTCGATAAAAAAATCGCATTTAATTTGCCAAAGATGGCACATATGTATATGTCTGCAATTTCCTGCTTTGCCTTTTAATTTAAATACTGTGTTTTTGCTATGATATTTACATATGCTGCTGTATCTAATTTAGATACTACTGAATTATCGTGGACATCTAATGATATCTGTTGCTTCTTTCTATTGACACTATTAACTTTTCCAATTACATTTTCTGTTACAGCACGCTGATTGCCTATGAATATCTCATTCCCACTATTTATGCTGTCTTTGGTTTCATATTTCCATTATTTTTTATAACATTTGACAATCAATTTGCACAAGTAAGTCCGAGGTAAATATCCCATAAATTTGCTTGTGCAGAATTGTTGAAATTGAAATGTTAATTGGTACAATTGGGTAATGCCCCGTTCAAACGGGCAGAATTTGCCCCGCGTTTATCTATGCAACTGGTTTGCAGTGAGCAGTATGTTCATGTGGACTGTAAGATGGTAAGTTGCCGGCGTTAATTCGGTTTGAGTTGCGGTTAAGACTGTATGTGTGGACCGTGTCAGTATCAAGACCTATTTAATTAATACCGTAATACAAAATGATCGAAGTCCATCATTATTGTCGGCAATTTATGACAATATGTGTGGAACTATACAAAACGACACTATGCCATTGAAAAGTAATGTTCAAAATATATGCCGACCAAAATACAAAACAAATCGTTTGAAAATTTCGACAGTTCCTTACTGCAACCTGTTCGCGTCAACTGGTAGAAAAAATACATATGTATATCGGACTATCTTTTTTGAGCTTTCATATTGTATCATCACAAAACATAAACAGGGGCTCTCACATTTATTTTTGCATATCTTTATTGGGAAACTAATGACGATAAAAATTTGCAGTAAAATCAAGTGAGATGAAGGTGAGACCGTACATAAAATTCTATTATTAAAACACCCTCGGCATGAAGATCCTCTTTACGCCTCCACTCCTCGTAGTCCGTTCAGATGTAGTCATACATAATTATATTAGGTTTATTGCATTCTATTGTTTGTATGAGGAAATGCATTTTCTTCAAAATTTAAGTGCACTCTAACATGATTTACTATATTTTTTTAACGAGATCAACCAAGTTTTTTAAATTGTTATAAATGTGAAAGCTGGTTTACATAACTAAGATTATTACGCTTTCGTTTACTACACGTAAACTTTGTCAAAGCTACAAAATTCTTAAAAGTATATATAACATAATATATTGCAACATTACGTTAAGTTTTTTTTTAATTTAACCTTACTTATATGATAAATTTATTAAAATACGGAAACATTAAGAACGAAACCGCATGGCAATTGCTTTAGCGAGGTGATTCTAACGATTAACTGTGTATATTCTCCGTATCTATGTATGTAGAGAGACCAATGCATACAGTTCTTATTTACATTTTTTTAACTGCTTTGGTATTTTATGTTGCTTGTTTAAAGAGATGTGAAATATATGTGACAGATAATTCATACAAACCAGTACCTACTATATAGCAGGACACATAGAAAGACAATTTACCGTGAATTCGAACTTATAAGTTTATAATAGGATTCTAAAAAATAACTAATAGTCGGAAGAATGCAAGAGGGGATGTCTATTTAAATAGGTTACGATACGGTGCTAATATCTGGGACGCCAGAACAGGAGATGTTGCAACCCCAAAGATGAACATCTTCTGTCTTTCGAGATATGCAGTTTTTCAAGAAAGTCTTTTTGATAAATTTTCTTCCCTTTCCAAAATTCTTACTCCCTCTTAGTTGCAGCTGCGTAGTAGAGCTATCTTGTTATATTTATTTCTGCTTATCTTGAAAGAGTCCTGTTTGTGCTCTTGCATCTGCCGTGAAACATTGTTTCGTCTGCCACACGTATGTTGCGTAGGAATTATTGCACTCCAACCTATAAACTATAGACTATAATAGATTGCAACAGAGGAGGTATACGGTCTTTATATGTTAGTTGCTAAAAATATACATACACATATACGTATCAGAAGTGTTTGTATTATACGATTCTATTCTGACACCTTCTACCTACAGTATCTTTTTTAAAACTGGCATGAAATACCTCATATAAGGCAACCGAAAGTATTTTACAGTTTTTTTGGTTCTTAATGATGGTAGTGGAGGTAACCCGTCTTAACGGGGTATTTATTATACAATATGTTGTTATTAAAGTTTTTGGGATGACCATTTTTCGCTATTTTGTAATTCTTTTCCCAAAAAATATTGTCACTTAACTTGCATATTTTATTTTTGAGTTCTAATATAACAATTCGTTTATATTGCAAATTATAATCGGAATTGTAATTCTGCCGGAGGAAATAGGTTTCATATACCAGTCTATCAGCAGGCCACCCCCGTTGTTTTTCATGAAGGTTATGTCCAGGAAGTTAATCTTGTTATCGAATTCTAATTCTATTGCAAATTGTATATTTACATCAACGCTGTTGAAAACTTGTACTATCTGTTTCCATGGAAGGAACTGGTGTTATGATGTCATCAACGTAACAGTATAGAAATAGTAAATTAAATGCTAGCTGTGATACTATTTTGTTTAAGATGTCATTCATTAAAAAGTTTGCTACCATCGGCGAGGCTGGGTTACCATAACATAGTTACTCCTGAAATTTCTTTATAAAACTTTCCATTGTATATAAAAAACTGGGTTCAAATATCAAAGAGATTAACATTTTAAAATATCGTTTATCAATTTTAGTGAAATGTTGCAAAGTTTCCTAATTATTTTCAATACTATATGTCAAACAATAGGGAATGTTTATCATCGAATTCCCTATTGACGAATGGAGATTGGCATGTTTACATATTAGCTCTAATGCATTTAATCCGCATGTATCAATTAGAAATATTGCTCAAAAAATGACTAGCAGAGTGTTTGTTAATAGGATTGGAGAATAAAACAACCCATACAAGTGGCGTCAGCGTTCACCTGATTTTCGACCTCTAGAACACACCTTTTTGTGTTTCTATAGAAACACAACACTCTCTCTCTACTAATAAAAATAAAATTTTTATAGTTACTTTTGTTGTCGTATAACTGGAATAAGCGCAATATTACGTATGACCGTATTTATAAGATTACCAGTAACAGAAAATCCATCAAGAAAATTCTTATCAATGTCCCAAGTAAAGACATAGGAAAATAGATGTGAGACACTCTACATATAATTATTCTGGCGCTACATAATAGAGCTATTGTTTTACTAAGACATCAGTTGCTTTTGTAATATTCATTTGTAAAAGGTTTTGAGGTTACCTTACGTAAGATTCCTGTTTTAGTAGCTTGACAGTGTTCTTTTTATGTAAAAGATGTGTGTCTAGTGTTTCATAACATATTCGACCCCATCCGTCTTTGCGAGTAAACTGGCATCCTTATGTGGCAGCATGTTCTACAGCAAAGTACGATAAAACTCGACGTCCGTTTCTAATTCGGGCTTTCAGGGAATTAAAAAAGGTACTGTATAGGAAGTTATTTTCATTATAATTTAATACCGTACATCGTATAATCTCAGTAGTTGAAATAGAATATGCTTTTGTTACATTTTTCCTAGTAAGTATTTCGTACTTATTCTACCAGGTTTCTTTTTTACTGTAAATTATTCGTTCTAAACTATTAAAACGGGTATCTCTCGCTAGAGATACACGATCTCATTAACAAATCCAATTTAACAGCTCCCAAAAAAGCATCACAGAACTTTTCCTAAACTAAACTTTTACATAGAGGGTAAACAGCGCAGCTATAGTAGGCAGCTGTCTTCTTCCTAACAAAGTTAATAATAAATACGATGAAATTAATCTTCATTTGAAGTTTTAAGCCCTCGTGTATCTCCCTTCTGCGATTATGTAAACTTCTGCAAGAATTAATTATTATAATTAACAAAGTTTGCTCTCGCTGGAAAGAAAACTAGATCTTTAACAAAAAGTAGGAGAGTGACAAACTGGATATTACATCATGAAAATATTAAACTGAAAAATGTAGAAGCTTAATATGTAAGTGGTATTAATTAAAATGATGAGCGATACAGTTTCACAATTATAAAAAGCAAAGTGCTACTTTATATCACAAGAATAATGTCAAATATACACATACATTAAAATTGTAAGTTCCTACTTTTTAAACCATCATTAAATTTTAATTTTATTTGAGAATAACGAGTAGGAAGCAAAATTTTATATACTACTACCACTACTCTTTGGCGCCGAAGCTACTGATGCAGCGAAAAAGTTGTAAATTTATGTTCAAATTTGTCTACTTGTTACTACTACCAAGAAGGCTGAGTGTGAAACGACATATTGAGGCGAGGACTCGAAAATCAAACCAGAACTGCTCAAACAACCACCTTACATGTTTTCTAACTAGTTTCTTTGTTTAAAGAAAAATACATTTTAAAGGTATACTGAAACTCAACAATTTTCAATATACAAACTTAAGCCGTAACTCTAATTTATTAGAACATTGTGTATCCATGTATAGGATGGCCAATTACACACCACAATATCTATATAATAGATTTTGATAAAATTGTACGTTCAATATTGGTAATACTGTAATTAATTTTCTTTCGTAAGTTAGTTTTAAATATGATATTGGAAATTATTAAACAGATATTAATTAGTTGCTGCAATATCAAAATAAACTGAAAATATTAATACAACAGAAGCAATACAGTTTAAATTGAAATTAGATATTGGCTGAAAGTAAACACAATTTAACCTCTAGTTTACTTTATCATACCGTATCTGTAGTTTATTCAACATCAAACTCAATATTAAATAACTAATATCATGGATATATGTATACGGTATTTGCATCTCTATATTTCTTTCGAATAAATATTATAGAGTCTGTAGGATATACCTTTCTAATAAAATATAAAAATTTCAGACATACAAGGGAGCGTTTTTATATTCGCGCAATGAGCGGGTTGTAGGGGTCTGATTAGGCGCATTAGGGGCGTGGCCTGTGCAGCGACTCATAATTAGTATAACTACGAAGTTTTATTGTTATTACACAGTTAGTCTTTAAGCTATCGTCAACCAAGTAACATAATCAGGAGTGAAAAGTGAAATATGGAAAAAAATCGAATATCGTGCCGTTATAAAGTTCCTTACCAGGCAAGGAAAATCAGTCGCGACCATAATGAATGAGATGTCATTGGTTTACGGCGACTCTTGTCCAGGAACAACCATGGTGTACAAGTGGCATAGTTTATTTAAACAAGGAAGGGAATCCCTTGAAGACGACCCGAGGCCGGGCAGTAGCATTGAGGTGACCACGCACTTATCCAAAAAGTTGAAAAAATTGTACTCGACTAAAGAAGAAACAACTAGCAGAAATGGTTGAAGTATCCGATACAACAATTTTTAAAATCCTACACGATCATCTCGGCATGTCTAAGCTCAACGCAAGATGGGTGCCGAGAATGCTCACACCGCCGCAAAAACAACAGCGCGTAGAGTGTTCGCGTGCATTTTTAGACCTCTGTAATGAAGACAAGGATGGTGTATTGGGTCGAATTGTTACTGGAGACGAAACTTGGGTTCATCGTTATGAACCTGAGTCCAAACAAGACTCCATGCAGTGGCATAAAAAGGGCACAGCACCTCCCAAGAAATTTAAAGTATGCTTCAATATTAGAGCGACTAAAAGAAGCCATTAAAGAGAAAAGACGGGGAAAATTGACGAAAGGTGTGCTGCTTTTGCACGACAACGCGCCCGTCCACAAGAGCTGCGTTGCGTTAGCTGCCCTGCATAAGGTGGGCTTCGAAATTGTGAATCACCCACCCTACAGCCCAGACCTGGCCCCGAGTGATTATTACGTGTTTCCGAAAATGAAAAAAGAGCTGCGGGGTAAAAAATTTACTGCCGATGATGAAGTCAAGGAGTTTCGGCGTATTTTGCAGATAAAGAGAAATCATTTTTTTATGAGGGTATAAATAAATTAATTGAAAGATGTGAAAAATGTATCCGTCTTGCAAGTGAATATATTGAAAAAGAAAAATAATTTGGTTTTTTTATTTCCACCCCTTATCCCCCATTCCGCGAATATAAAAACGCTGCCTCGTAACTAAAAACTAAACCAATTCATGCATTGCATACGTCTGGTCTATCCGGTATGTATTGATTTAAACTTCTAGGATCCTTATCTATCTTCTCTGTTGATAGAGCGTATACACATTACAGAAGGTACATATGTACATACATATATAAATAGAAGATCAACAAATTTAGCTAAAATTTCGTAAAATATGTATATGTTCTCAGTTACTCACTTAATAATTATTTACAATTAATTGACATTTTCTAACTATAACTAATAATTACAAGAAAGTTTTTATCATCCAACGTAATGATACGTTATGTTCGTAATTAATACCAATTAGTCGCTGATTTATCGACGAGACACCTTTACCAAGAAGAAATTGTGTTTGGTAACATTGACATCGAAATTTAAACTCTTCAGTTAATTCCTTGTAACGTGTTGCCTTAATACACACACCTTGCAATATATCCATGCAATACTGTATATGCGTTGAATAAAGCTCCCATATTGATCTAGGAACAAGCTTCACAAGTACATAAACCTCTCTTGTTTCAATACATCATTTTTTATCACACACCTTGATTATAGTTCAAAATTATAACGTGTCTTGCACGCAATACGAACAGTTAAACTAAACAAGAAAAAGATTGGATAAAAATATGTCAAAACTAGTTTGCATTCATAGTAGTCTACCACAGGACTACAACTGTTTCACCATCATAATGTAGCATGTTTATAATTTTCATAAATATACACAAATTGACATTTAAAGTAGTAAAGTAAAATTTTCTTTGTCGTACCTACTTCTGTCTAAAATAACTTGATAGTCGAGAAAAAGACTGAAAAAGAAATAAACTACATGACTATATGGATTACACTATACCCCCCAAATGTATTTTTGATGAGCTTATATTAGGTATAAGCTGTAAATTTGACAATATCCTGAGCTTCTCTAGACTTAATGACCCTTGTTGACCTGTAGATATAAGATTATTTTCAAAAAGAAAAACAGAGTTACTCCCGGCTTAACATTTCAATAACTTTAGAAAAGAAGTTAAAAGATCGATTAGACTGTAATTTCCGTCGCCATTAGGATCACCTTTTTAAAAAGTGGATACACAATGCCAACTTTACATTGATTCGGAAAAACATGCAAAAGCGTCTAGTATAAATTTTGTTTGCATTTTTTAATAAAATTACTGGACATATTGTCTAACTCACAAGAGTTAAGTTTTGCGGTAAGTTGCCATACGGATACTTCACTCAGGAGTAAAAAATATAATGAGCTTCCGATAAGAACAAAATTTCAAACCATAACATCATAGTCTAGAGGAAGAACATTTGTGAGAGTAGATTTTCAAACAATTAAAATTGTTATAAACGAGTCTATCGTTCAAAGGAACACCATTATCCATTTGTTCTAATTGTTGATATATCAGCCTTATCGATATGATAACTATTTATGATACTCTAAACAGATTTCGTAGTGCCTTGCGCATTGAAAATGGCACATAGACATGTGTGTGAACATTCCTGTGCCAGCAGGCCAATTCTCCGGTTTGTTAATGTCATGTACTATAGATAAGTGAGTTACAATAAAGTATCATATGAATTAAGATATGTGGTTCAATACATCACAGTTTCATTTGTTTAATGATTAATCTGTTTAATATGAAACTCTTGTCCGTCACTTTTCAATGCCTCTCTCTCTCTCTACCTTCTTTTATAAACTAGGCTAGTCGCTATACAATAAATCATAATGCAAATTGATTGCTTCTTTCAATCCAAAAGCTTCTACAGACTACTACAGTCTAGTCTATGGTTGGCACTGATGAAAATTTCAAAAGCCTCATTTGGACAAATAGAATCATATAATAAATCCCAAACTTCGTTAAAAATGTAATTATTAAAACAGGAAAAGTTTTCAAAGCAAAACTGTTTTCTTTTAACAATATTAATTTTCTTTTCTTTAGATGTTCAGCTAGACTTAAAAGCTACGTGGTATGGTCGGATAGATTCATACTGTATACCGCAGTATGAAACTCTACATACTTACTGCTTAACAAGCAGAACTAGGGATTTGGCAGGCCAATTTATTGGATAATCTTTACTGATCATCGAAATCACAATCCAGTGCTTCATGTGCTACCATCGAACAATGTGCTAGACTACCATCGTGTTGAAATCATACGGAAAAGCTTGAGAACCTTGACTTGTATGACAACAAGTCAAGCTTCGCTGGTGTTCAACTTGACGAAGACACTGCCGATATTCAACACTCATATAGTTATTGCCATAAAGTTACCCAATTTTAGAAATCAACACCATGATGATCTTGATGTAAAGACACATGATATGCATCATATTTAGGACGTTTAAAAATTTTCCAAACACTGAACCGGAACAATTCGGAATCGCGAGTTATTTCTCCTGCACTAACGTGAGGATCATCACCCACTGCAGCGCATATAGCAATTTAATTATTTTCTGTAGTGACTATTATTTAGCGGGCGCGTTTTTCAGTTGAGTAAGACTTAAAAAAAAATTTTTTTTCGGGAAAAATTCAATATTACATACATATTTCCTTTAAGTGTTTACTAAAATATAGCGAAAGAAAATAAGTATTATCGAAATTATAATCCAGATATATAAGCGGAATTCACTAATTTAGATATACAATTACGATAGACAAATTGAGGGCACGTTAATTCAGGATATTGTTGTTCTGATCATTTTGATGCAAGTACAAGCACCTAACCTATAAATCTCTTTTACGAGCAGTATGGTATTAAAATTAGTGATCTTCTACAATTATGTACATACGTTACAATAATGTATTATCATGCATGTACACAAAGTACTAATTCTATGTATTAATGGTAAAAAAAGGATCTTACATTTGTGTTATCATATTAGTAATGTCATAACCTTATAATCTGACTTACAAGTTTTATACTGTTTTCTTGCGTTTTGGTCACGTGACTTCCTCGGGTATTTTTAACTCAAAAATCTCGAAAACCACAAGTCTTTGAAAAAAAAATTTCGGTTTCATTTACCGGCGATCTCAATCCTTTATAAAATGGTTAATTCCTGTTAACTTTTGAGAAATCTAGGTTGTCTATTTGCATGTTAAACGCATTTTTATAATTTCAAAACAATCTTCGTTTGCGATGCCATAAGTGATAAATGTGTTCTGTTCCTTACATACCATTAAACATACAACTCACTTACACGAACTTATGTTATATCAATAGGTCTTTTCCTTTGCTTTTTAGTGTAGTGCAATTTACACAACAATTTTTACAGTGCTGCAACGAAGCCGGCAATACAAAGGAACGAATTGAATGTATATAGATGGATTTATAACATAACCTCAACAATTAACTCATCATAACGATCATAACCTGACTTGACAAAAAACGAATAGCACTATCTATGAATAGCACTTTCTAAATTCAGGCATTGTAAAGTTATACTATGCTTTACAAAAAAAGTGACTTGCAGATCTATATTAGATAATGTGAACACATTGCTGCTACAGATCCGCAGCATTTCTTCTCTTTCTACTGTGTAGACAAATATATATTACATAATGTTCTTGATGATCAAAATCATAGATCAAAATATTTGTATAACCTGTATCTGGTAGTCTGTACCAGCTGAACCAATGCACTAGTTTTAGTAACTTCATATCACGGAAATTTACATCTTACTGTTTACATATGCTTGCCTGTAATGATGTTACAAGTTTTGAAGATAGCTATTTTGTAGAGCAGGAGAAAAAAGTATCCGGACAGTGCGCGAAAGAAAGAGGCTTCTTACTCAAACCCTACGGGAACTTTATTGTCCTAGAGTGCATACAAATAATGTCTGTGCCACAGACAGTCCATGTAGGTATGCTAAATCAATAAAGTACCCGTGCATTTTGAGTGAAGGGCGTTTTCTTACATGCACTGGCAGGAATCTTTTTCTCCTGCTGTACAAGCATACTTACAAATTTAGTTAAGATATAGTAATTTACATACCAAGTTCGGGAAGACGATTTTCCGATATTAGCGCGAATAAATCGAGGAGAGAGAACTACCTTTTAAAGTTTTTCTTGTGTGTCCATCGGGCTTTCCTGATGCAGATAAACAATCCTAGTGCAGCACTGGTTTTGTTTACACCATGCGAAGGAACGAGATACCGGTGTAAAGTGTATTTTAGTGCTGTACCATGCTACACTTTTTTTGCAAAGGAAAATATAAATGAGAAAATAAAAAATAAAAGTACCAAAAATCCTAATCAATATACTGCCGGTTATACGAAGCAGTATTACAGATTGCATATTAATACTTTCCCTTCCGTCTGCCGTAAACCATACCCCCGCTGTAAGATGGGTATGCATTTTCCAATTGACGTACGAGTCTATTTTAGGTTGTCTGTCCAGTACACTACTAGCGACAAAATTTGATATCGCTTCGTTACAATTTTGTTTTTATTTCGAAATTTGGCCGTTATTTTACTCACCACTGTCATTTTTGTGGCAAAAGGTAAAAAGCTTTCAGGCATAAACAGCAACGTAATATCAGTAATATCAAACTAAATGCCAAATACTGTCAATTTGCGTATTGTTGCGTAATTGTTTGCTAGACTTCTACATTTTAGTACACACAGAATATACAGAATATAGCAGTTCTTCCACATTATCACACTTTTATGATCCGCATTGTGTCCGCATTGTCATAGCATTGTATAGGATTGAGTGATATTCTGACGTGCAGACTGTCACCAGTCAGGCTGGCGTACTTCAAAAGCATGACATTTTTCAAAAGTCTTGATGAAATCGAAATCAACAAATATTTAGATATTATAGCTGTATAATTGAAATTATGATTTAATAAATATTTGTGGTATATTATGTGAGAATAGAAATATCTGAAACATAACGACAAGTACAGGAATATTCAGCAAATAAAATGGCGAATGAAAAGTATCTTCTTATCTTTGTCATGGTTCTTAATGTGATAGATGTAGCTCTGTACTTATGTAAGTTAAATTATATTTAAAGAAAGTGTATTTTTCTTTGTTGATACAACCTACCTAATTATTTCATAACTTTTTGCGGAAATTTCTTCCGCAGACTTGCATGACTGGCTTACTGGTTGTATAACTGAGAAGATATCTCGATTCGGTTAGAATTATTTGGTATTTATAGTTTTAAGAAGTCAAACAATAAATTCTCAAGATGGAGATGTCAGATAAAGTACAAGTTCATATCAAAATTTGCAAATTGCTTTTAATGACACATTTTAAAAGTAAAGTTAAGCAAAACTATATCAATTCTTGCTTACTGCAACAAAATGAAGGAAAGTGGCATGTATTAAATTCACAAAAGTAACTTACTCGCACCAAGTCCGCGTTAAAGCTTGTTGAAGATCCACTGCAGTATATCACAGTTGTTACCTACTTATTGTAATTCATGTAAGAGCCAAAGCACAAAAGTCTAATAATGGTAATTTAGGAGGATGTCCAGGCCAAGTTCCTCTATATATTTGTCTACAATCGAAAAAATGATCCAAATTATGCCAAATAACTGGAGCGAGATTCATTATAGCACCGTACTGATGAGGATTATTGTGCTTGAGTTCCCTATGATGCAATTTAGCAATATAGTTATGTAAGGTATCACTACATAGTGCAGCGTTTAACCAATATCTTAAAAGATATTGGTTATTATTTAAATTATTTGAAAACCCTTCTGTAACAGAATTTCGTAAATAGCTGATTTACAGGCTACCTGTAGGAATATATCTACACATTATTCCTATTTCTTTACTGTGCTGTAGACAATAGATGATCGTAGCATTTCTTTGATGGTACCTCCGCAAGCATTAACTTCTCAACGAAGAGAATTTACTTCTTAATTACGAAATGTCATATGACCGTGCATCTTATTTATTAATTATTAATAATAATAATATGAATAATATAATGATAATTACTATTATAATTATTAATTTTGTAATTTTTAGAAAGAACAGTGCGTGAAATGTTGAGTGGCCAAGGAAATAGACTACCATGGATTTTCCTTAGCGTATTGGTAATGATTCAAATTGTTTAATATTATTGTTTCCGGCACCAATAGAGAACGTTAAAGAAATTTGAATAGAAAATATGTAGTTAGTAATGTGTAACTATGTATTTTTTGATATGATGGGTGCGCTGCGAATTTCTCCGTAAGTTTTCATAATTTTCTGGACCCTGATAGGTGGATAAAACGTGACAATCTCTTTCCTTGGCCATCCACGTCTCCAGATTTAACTTGTTTTACATGTTTATTTATTGGAGGAAACAAAGTAGAAGAGGAGTATTTCTTTAAGGCTCGATAGCGGTAATGGATAAAGCAATATTAAACAGTTTGAATCAGGAAACATATGCCAATGAAAATCCTTTTAATAAGACCGAATTTGCTCAATTCCGTTCACGGGAAGCAGAATAATTTAAATTTATAGAAGACATTTTTATCATTTACGCGTTTCTTGGGATATCTTCGCATAGGTAAAAGATATCTATAGCCGGTGTTCGTTAATTTTTTGTTGTATTCTATCTAGCTTACTGTATTTATACGTGGACGAAAATGAATTTGCATTTATATTCGATAAAAAACAAAATATCCGAAACAAATTACACAGCCTCCTCTAGCATGCACGTTTCTTATTAGATTGGTCTAATTTGTAATCATTAGATTAGAGGAGTACAGCGATTTTCAACATTAAGTTTGCAAAATTCGGGTCAATAAAACCTAAATTATAAGCGTTCTTTCAAAACACAATTCTCCCTCGCCCGCTCCTTATATTTGACAAAACGCAATAAAATGTTTGCAGTGTAAAAAATGTAGAATTTTCAAAACATGCATGTCAAAATGCATTAACTGTGGAACGATACTTTAAACTCAGCTAAAGCGAATAGCTCTCGTACTACTAAAAAACTTCCTATGTATTAACAAGAGGAAAAAATCGTTTCGCAATCTGCATATGTGTAACTATTAACCCTACTTTATACATTGAGTTAATAATAGCATAACTTTTCCAGAAATTAGTCAAGAAACGGAAACTCTTGTCTTACTACTAACAAAATCACGACCATTATAATACAAAAACTGTTTAGAGAAACCAGATGTAGTAGATATTGAATTCGGTAGGAAATTAAACGCCACTTTACTATATTTAATCAGCGATCCTTAACTTATCGTACAGTCACTTTACCCGCATGTAACATATTATTACATCTTAGACATCTATAAGTTAATTGTTTGTATTCCTTTTCAGTAATGCTGGCAACCATTGACAGCGATTGTATGGACAGCGAGTTTATGTGGCTCTTGAAAAACAGATCGCAGTCGCTACTATCTACTACCGCTATACCTACCACTGTGTCTACCACTACCTAGTTACGTACCACACTACCATAACCAGTTAGTAGTTTGCCAGAAGCGCTAAAGTACTATCCGTACGGTATTATTAAATTATTTAATTATCTACTTAACAAAATTCTATATGCATGTAATTTATATATGTATCTCTGCAACACACAATAAAATTTATAATTAATTTGGTGCGATATTTAATTTCAGGGAATTTGTTTTGGTGATATGTGCATTTATTTGAAAATGTTAACATTTGATCAGCAGTTGAACAGTTGAATAGTGATATCCGCTGTTATTTTAATAATTCAAAATAGTAATCACAATGAACAAGAACTACCGCTAGTAATCATAAACACCCGATAGCTTTGTTAAATACTACCACTGTATATATATAATGTGACCCTTTCAGATGCAAAACACAATTAGTTTCAACAAGTCACAAATTTCACTAATAGTTTTGTAAACATTTTATATTCACTATAATTTTTGTTGTTAAGAAATATAAATCGATCACTTCAAAAACGGCTACAACGTTGTTTGAACTATTTGGTCGACATTTTAATATTTATCGCGAAATCTGTTATATTGTCAATTATTTTTATATCTTAAAAGCTGCAATCGATGATTTGAATTTGACGAAAAAGCCACACATCATCTAGAACTTTTGCAGAGATTCATCTAAAACAAAGATTTTAAGTAAAAAACGGATTTCTGCAACCCGTACAAGTTTTTCTGGAAAAGACAATATCACTGTGCTTCTAGCATGTAATGCCAAGTAAGTCACAAGAAACATGGTTCAACTTTTTTTTCAAATTGTACTATACTATACATATATACATACATATGTATGTACATACACTCGGTTGATTTAGAATCGACTCAAACTGCCATAAAACCCGTTAAAAGTATGCTTTATTGCGGCCCCCGAATGCAAAGCAGTAATAGTATGGTCAACTATGTAAATTACTATCTACTCTGTATATACAATATATTTTTCTATTAAATCCAGTTTCATATGCAAGGGATCATTTATAAATTCCTAAACCGATAATTTCTTAATGCCAGCTTAACATATGTATAGTTAAATCGCTATCGCATACAATTTCACTATAATTCTAAGTATTTATGTAATTAAGAAATTACATGAATAAGAATATGTATGGGGGCAAGATATAAAAGTCTATTACATATTAGAGTGGATCGAAAAACGCGTTTTTTTCTGCAATACAATTCTAATAACGCGGATAACTTGCGCATAGGCGTCATTATAAATGAAAAAATATTTAAAAACAATTTTTTTTATTTGAAATCGCGCAAAAGGCCTAAAGTTACCAAAAAAGTCAAAATACCGGTAAATTAAAAAAAAAAGCAAAAATTACAAAAAATACATTTTTTGTTGTAATAGTGAAAAAAGTGTTTTTAAGAGTGTCCTTAACGCATATAAAAAATAATTAGACCAATACTTGTGTTACTGAATTCGCTCAGAAGGTCCAAAGTTGCGGGTTGTATCGCAAAAAACGATATTTCATGATTTTCGACGATTTTTGAACATGTGCCAAAACCCATAAAAGTTTTATTTTTAATGTGTAATAGTGTAAAAACCATTCAAAATAGTTTTCCCAATCCAGAAAAAATACTTTCAGACCTGTTATTCCTTAACTGTATTCGTGCAAAAGGTTTAAATTATAGTATAAGTTAAGTTATAGTCCCGTAAAAACGCCGTTTTCCATATCTGATGAGTGTTTATTTAATGCATTAGCTTTGTAATAATACTCTAACAAGTGATTTCCATATCCACCCTACGCAACCAACCAACCAGGGTGAATTTTATTTACAATATTTACAGTTACTATTTACTTTGTACAATGCATATGTTCGTTGTAGGCAAAAGATTATTTACATAGAAGCCCGTTTGAGTTATGACTTTTAATTAAATGTGGGCATCAGTTGTCTTGATTTTAAAGTAGCTCTAATATAACCATCTCGATTTTCATGCCCGCACACTTTTACTGCTGCTTCTGTAACCAGTTTTACATACCTCTCAACTGACTGGGTGTGGCATGGGAATTTGAGGTAGTTAAACGCTGATAGCGCTTTATCTTTCAACAAAGAAGCAATGTGTTCAGTTGGCATCTTGGACAGTAGTAGCGGTGGTGTTTACTTGCAGATTAACCAATCAATTATTTCGGTATAGTCGTTTGCACTAAAATTTATTGAAAGTATTTTGAAGTCTCTTACGTAACCTTCAGCCGATGGCTCATTTCTGGATTTAAGGATCCTCCTGTAGCCAAGTTCTCTAATGTGTGGTCTCTCATTCATTATCATAGCCAACATAACATTTTCAGGACGGCAATCCTGCCCGCAATTTTAGGTCTTTTGCGCGAGTTCAGTAAAACCAGAATGGGTTTAATTACTTTTTGTATGCATTAAGGACACTTTTTTCACTATTACAACAAAAAATGTATTTTTTTTGTATTTTTTGCATTTTTTTTAAATTTACCGGGATTTTGACTTTTTTTAGGCCTTCTGCGCGATTTCAAATTTTGAAAAAAAAATTTTTGAATATTTTTTTATTTATAATGACGCCTACGCGCAAGTTTTCCGTGATATTAGAATTGTATTGCAGAAAAAAACGCGTTTTTCGATTTACCCTATTACACATACTTTAGAGAATGAATATTCGCATGATGGTGCAGAAAATGTCCTTCAGAACCAACCAATAATTCAAAAGTTTTTTCTGTGTCTTAATTTGTTTTCAGTTTGACTGCCTTTTCGTTTACCTTCTCTATTATTTGAAATAAATTATTATTTGTTTACTGTGTGTTTTGTTATTAATTCTCGAATAAAATCAGTGTTTTTAACGAAACAAACTTAAGATGAACATAGATTCCTGTCTATCTGCTCTGATAAATAATTTTTCTTATGGTTCTAAAATTGATTTGTATTATTATTTTATTTGCGTTTATATGTCATTAATGGTAATGGGTGTTGGCAAACGCTATACTAAGTAATAACGCAGGTATTAAAAGTATCTGAAAAAGAATATATTTCTGCAGCGATCTTCCCATTCATTTCACATTACACATTAGTAGCTATTTTACCTGCTCATAAGCAAATTGTTTTATTACTACAAACATCCAGTTAAATGTTGAAAGTTTCTGTGTGCGACGTTAGGTCTACGTCGCTTGCCGGGTGAGTTTTCAGTTTTTATATAAGAAAGTTTTCTAACGATTATAATATAATAACACATGCTTAGATAAGGAAAGACGCAAAAAATCAGGGCTTTCCCGAATTTTTATATGACATAATCGACAGTAGATTATGTACGCAATTGCACGCTCACGTCTTTATTAGTATGTTATCATCTGCTATTGTCACTATCAGATTGAAGCATTTTCAAAATCAGTATTAACGATAATATTTAATAAGTTTGTAAGTTTAATTTCTCTTTGCTAATACAAAATATGCATTTTCAATATTTAGCAAATATGCTTGAAGTTTATTTTGAATGTGGCAAAAGACCTCAAATGATAATTTGTTCGAAGACAGTTATCCGCGGGGAATGCTATCGTTACCAATAAGCCGAGTTTAATGGAAGCAACCATAGGTGTTGGGGTGACAAAAATTTGAGATTTGTTGTTGAAAACAATATCCAGAGATTTACTAAATGTTTGGTGTGAAATGTAGACAGTAGTAATTGGACCAATTTTGTTAAAAATACTATACGTTGCTTGAAGAAATTGTACATAGGTATTTTAGAAGAATTAGCTGTTAATTAATATGCGCAACTACCAGTGGCGGCTAGTACATAAGCGCTGCAATGCTGCAGAGCTCCCAAAAATTTTTCTATTTAACTAAAATATTCCTTTTATCAAATATAAAATTTATAATATATTTTGTAAGGCATTCGCATTGTCATAATGATAAAAAAACTGCGAACACAAGCCACAGCTTGAAATAACAAACCAATTGCCGGCTAAACGTGAAGTGTAAGTAAAGTCCACCAGTGGAATAACCAGCCTATTCCCCCGGTCGTTGATATTTTATATAGTTGCGCCATACGAACGTGCTCTGCGAGCTCTTTTAAACATCCGCCCTGCATGCATACTTCTCCCCCTTGACGGTCTAAAACTAAGCCGTGATTTTAACAAGATAGTTCGCTGCATTTACTCCAGCACATAGGTAAAATATATTGTGAACAGAAAAGGAACATTCTAAAGCCCCATCTAGACAACTTGGAGAAAAAGTAACCCATGCAAAGAACCCTATAATACAGGTTTCATTAAAATTATCTCGGGTGCGCGGGTAGTTTAAATATAAATTTCGAATGCGAAAATAGATAACTCAATTTAGACGATATGTAGAATTCAACAACACACGAAATTCCCATCACTGCTTTCATTAGAAAGACTTTTAAGATCCGAACAGAACTGCTAAAAACTACAATGCAATGTAGAACTCTAAAGCATACGCAGAATAATGGCGGCTGGTGCATGTCGATTGTCACCGACAAGCAGACGAATTGTAACGAATGTGCAGTGAGAAAATGTGGGACATTTAAAAATTTAATTTTAACAGCTCTTTCCATATCTATTGAAAAAAAAATTATCTCCGAAATAGAGAATTTTAATGACAAAGTGATTGCAACATTTGCGAACCGAAAAGAACGTAGAATAGACTTCATTTATAAGAAGTAATTTGTTAGAAAAGTAGTTCCTAGACACTCTTATTTTTTGCGAAGCGAAAATAACGTCGAACCGGCTTAACTTATAAGAAATAATTATTTGATAGCGAAGTAGTGCTTAGTGCGTGACGCGTGACTCTTATTTTTTTTGTGTGGCAATTGACAATCGTTCCAGAAATCCAATATTTCAACACGGAAGGCGAAGAAAGGACGATAAAATCGATGGGAGACAACCCCCTTACAAGGTAATTTTTTTCAAAAATTGCAGAACATTTAAAATTTTTACCACGAGCCGCCACTGACAACTACACTTCCAACAAGATGAAGCTGCTCCACATAAGATTGTAACAAACACAATTCTAGACACTTTAATCGATGTTATCCAGACCTTTTCCTATTAGAAAATGTTGTTTAGATCATCACTACAAAAAATTTAATCTGTATGTTGAATTATTACGGGAAAATACGATAAGTTAAAATCAAAAAGCTACGCGTTTCGGGTACTATTTAAAATACAGAGGTGTTCCATTTAAGAAAGCTGTCAAGGACAATATTAATCGAAGAAGATATGACAAATTAAAATCAAATATCCAACGTGCCTCGGACATTTCCGTTAAGTTGTTTGTTCAGCTAAAAATGAATTTATATGCTACTATACAGACGCACTACACAATCATATACTGATTGGAAAACTTTCAGGACTAATCCCATGATTAAAGTATTAAAGATTTAGTTTAATTCTCAGACGTGTGCGAATTTAGAATACATTACCACCTTAGTCTTCGCATATCATCCATAATTTAATTTTGTATCCCATGTTGCATCAATCAAAAAGCTTTTCTCGTACCTTTGTGTGTTAATGTAACACATTCCATTTAAAAAAAACTATACAGGGTGATTGGTGAGAATGGTCGATTAAAAGTATTATACAAACAGAAATGGATTTTAAAACAGAATTTTGCAGTTGGATATGGGTGAATATGAACTATCACGTGAAAATATTTTTGAATAAATATCACTTCCGGTTAGCGGGAAGTGGACACGGAGTAAAGAATAGTAGGGAGCGAATCCAACCGTGCTTGTAGACGAGGTAAATTGAAGCCGCAAGACGGAAGGGGGACGCACAACTGTAGGATAGGCAACCATACAAAGCACGCCCCACTTTTATACAGGAATGATAGGCAGAAATATGTAAAAGTGAATTCAAGGAAGCAAACAGCGTATTTTGATGTGGAAAAATATATTTTCATTTGCCCTCAACTGAAATATACATTTTATAAATCCCTTCTAAACTAATTACCGCTAAACAATGTAATTTTATTAAATAATTGAAGTTTTGATGTCGATTTATCTATAAAGGTTTTTATGATATAACGAAACCTAATGCCTATATATTTTTTGGCAATTGGTTTTATTAGTAGGATAATGTGTTTCATGTCATTGTTTTTTGGAAAACTAAACAAACAGTTTATAAACATGAACAAAATTCATATACAATGCACTTACAGGTGAAACGTAATTTTAGGGCCAGGTATGTTACATAAATTACTTTCTTCTATCTGTTCGATTTGAACATCCATAAGCAGCACAACAAACCATTATTCCTGTCGAAAACGTAACGAAAGCTACTAAAATATCAAGTTATACGACGACAGATTCGTCGTAATCTGTTCCAATATACGCTTGTATACGCCAACTCGGGACGGCAACTTTATACTATCCACACAATCTAAGCTGCATAAATAATATAATCATCCAATAATTTGCGGCAAACACCAAAAATCAGAAAACACCACTAAAAAACACATGTAAAGACAAAAGTAAACACGACTGCTTGGGGCTGACCAATATGGCGACGTGGTCACGCATGCGTAGTTGAGCGGCATCACTTCACCGACCATATGATTCCCTCCCTACTATTCTTTACTCCGTGGAAGTGGAGACCAACTTCGATTTTTTAAATAGCATGCTATAAAATAAATTACAAATTCAGCTTCTATGATATATTTTACACATATTTCATGTATCATACCCTTCTGAGTTATTCGCAATTAAAGAAAAAAGTGACAGAAAACCGATCTTACTTTATAGTGATATTACGTCACGTAGGAGTAAAAGAGACGAATGAAATTTTGCATACACATAGCTGGTATTGCGTTAAACAACATTTGAAGTTCTTCTCTGTAACATCATACAGTGTGTTTAAAAACTTACTTGCTTATAAATAATTTCAATCTACGGAAAGTAGCTTCTTTAAATGGAAAGGTATATATTTTATTAGATATTTTGATTCTATAAAAGATTCTCTTTTAATCCGTATTGAATGTTCCTATACGAAAATGGAAAGCGAATAAGTTATAACGATTTAATTAACTTACGTACCTAAAATGCTCAGATATATCAATTTACTGAAGCAAGGGTGTTTAGTTCATTTGTTTTACATATTTACTTGCCACTTATTTTGACGTCTGTTATTTTATTAATCGTATTTTCGTAAATTCTTCCCATTGAATTATCGGAATAAGAAATCCTTTAGGCAAATAACACCAGATGCTATTCGAAGAGCAACAATTACAGGAATACGTGTACTAATATAGAATGCTTCAATAGAAACGGTTGCCATATCGAACCATTTAGATAACTTATTTATTTATGTTATTACTATTGTTCTTATAATTTTTCTACCTTTATACCTTTTATATTATCTTTTTTATTATTTTAATTTTACCTAATTTGTTATTACTAATTATTTAGACCTTTGATAGAAATTTACTTTATGTTGATTAATCAAATACCGTTTGTTAGGAGTATCTAGGAGAATTCTTAGATAATCTATATTTTTTACTGACGTTGTTCTTCGCCATTGTTCTACGAACGTATCGGTTGCTAAAATTTTTATATCTTAAAAGTTCTTCGAATTTTTTGCTGATCGTTGATTGTAAATGTTAGTATCTTGCACTAAACCTTCGATAAATTCATGATTACTTGGTTTTGGTCTATTCTCAATGCTAATCCATTATAACACCATATACTGTGTATATGCATTGTACAGAATTTTTTGTTGTTGTAAAGTAAATTCTAGCATTGTGTACCCTAATTGCTGTACTGGTGCAGATCTTTTTCTGTATATTACACAGAAGAACTAAAACCTTTATATAACTACACAATATCATCTGTGTGTATGCAAAGTTTAATTCGTCTCTGTTACTCCTGCGTCATGTAATATTACTATAAAGTAAAATCGGTATCTGTCACTTTTTTCTTTAATTGCGAATAACTCGGAAGGAATGGTAGTTAGGTATAGGATATGATGCATGAAATATGTGTAGAATTTATCATAGAACCTGAATTTGTAATTTATTTTATAGCATGCTATTTAAAAAATCTAAGTTTATGCCCACTTCCGGTTAACCGGAAGTGGTATTTATTCAAAAATATTTTCACGTGATAGCTCATATTCAACCATATTCAACTGCAAAATTTTGTTTTAACATTCCGTTTCGTTTGTATAATACTTTTAATAGGCCATTCTCACCAATCACCCTGTATATTATTAACATTAATATAAAACGAAAAGGAATAATTATCAATAAATTTCAAGCATCAATTGATAATCAATTCTCAATCAAAATCTCTATTCCGTTTTATTTGAATGATTCATAGATAGGGGGCAACTCTACTTCTATTTCAACATTATTGTTAGCCAGGAACACCAAGGAATTATCAGGAATTATTTATATTTAATTAATTAAATTATTCACGAACACTTTGTATAGAACGTTACTATACCGTCTGGCATGTGCTTACAGATTCAGAATAAAAAACAAAATAATTTCCTCACCAATACATCTAACAGCTTATACAGGATTCAACGGTCTTCGTAACGCCCGCCTGACAGATTTAATAGAACACATGAGCCACCAACGCGACATTTCGCCGATAGCGAATGTGTTCATGTCCATAGGCGGTCAATTGTATCAAGGGGTTGAACTACAGTAACCGCCGCTGGTCGACAGCCGATAGGGACCATATACCCTCTCCCAACCCTATAGCCTCGGTTGGGTAGAGCCATCGAACATTTCGCTGGGAATGTGACCACCATCAGTGACGTCTCCACGGCCGCCTCCAGAATGATGTATCGAGAATCGTGCGGTGCGTTCGATCGTGATTGGTAGCTATTGTGTTAGAGCACTGTGCCGCTGTGCTAGAAGCAAAGCGGCCCCACAATGATGCAGGTGACTTATTACTGAATCCTGGACTTCTCGAGTATTGAACAGGATATACAGATATATCTTTGCGAACATACATATATTTCTTGTTTCATTTTCATTGTCTGTATTTTGTGTGTGTCTCCTGGGATTTCTGTCATAGCGATGTTTCTATTCTTTTTCCTACCAGTTGATTTTCCGTGATTTTAGATAGAAATTAAATAGTAAGACAGATGACATATTATTTACAGTTCGTATTTTCCGACAGTGATTTATTAAAATTAGTGTTTATTTCTGTAATATTTTTTTCTATCTACAAAACAAATCACAATTAATCCATCCTGAGATTACTATAAGGTTCTTATTTTGTTAGATAATTTCATAAACATAAATCACGACCATCCGTTGAGTTAGCAACGCGGGGTACACAATACTCTTTATGTACAGGATCCTGCAATAGTGCGTCAGGCGGAGATATTTCCAAATTTCGAATACGTTGCTACAGTTATTTTTTTCGAAAAACGTCATGTAATTCAAAAACGATGCGACTTATACCTAATGTATGTATAACAAAGTGCCGTTTAAATTTAACTAGGAATCCAAAAGTGCAATAATATATAGGATGTTCCATTTAAAATAACAAAGTTGGTATCCAATTCCGGCACAACCGGAAGTTTACCATTACTGAAAATATTTTCTTAAGATCCACCCTATAATATAGTATAAGTCGGCAATGAATGAAATTTTTAATTTAATTCGTGAAGGAGCTATGGAAGCCTGACGCACTATTGCAGGACCCTGTATAAGTGTGTCCAAGATAAGGATCCTAAGCATGGGAATCTCAGTACCTGTAGGAGATACAGCTTAGGTTAACTTAGGAAAAAGTTGCGTTGTTTGAAGCTTATTTACATGCCGTTTAGAAACTTGAAAAATTTCCATGGCCTGCTGAGATATTTGGGAGAAACGGGAATTTGACAATATGGATTTTATTTCTTTCTTTATTTGAAGAGATAGCAAAAAACTAATAATACTTTCTCATTGGCACTTTTAAGGTACTACATGACGGTATTTTTTGATTTTATATCCGACGTTTTGTTTTCGAGAAACCATCTTCAACTTTATTTTTTTATATGGCCCGAAAAAAAAGTACACCGGTATCTGATTCCATGTTTTATTACAAATTCAACGATGTACCACATGCCATTTTTTTTTTAGTTTAGAGGAAAATTGCATTTTTTACAAATCCTAAAGGTATTTTTAGGTAGGTTGTTACCCTGTTTGTCGAGTTGTTTTTAGAGTAATTGTCGTTATTGTTACTGTTGTCGTTATTAGTGTTTATTGTTGAATAGTTAAATATTGTGTAATTATCGTCGAATATGCCGGGTCACCATTAGAGCTATGAAGAAAAGTTTGACATGCTAATGTGCTACATTTTGTGCCAGAAAAATATTGTGAATACTGCAGCAATGTATCTTAGTACATATCCAGAAAGAAGTCCATTTTCTTAGAATTGGCTCGAAATTTAAAAGAATATTGTTCATTTAAAAGCCTGTTTTATCTCGAAAAAAGGAGTCTTTAGAAGAAACCCAAAATAATGTTTTACAAGCAGTTGTTGAGAACCCTGAGATATCAACTAGGCAAATCGAATATAATGTAGGAGTAGCCAAATCCACAGCTCAATTTATTTTACGTAAAAATAGATATCATCCATATACATTTAGGATTTGCCAAGGACTTAAAGTAGGGGATTTCGAACGGCGCCGGCATTTTTGCGTGTCGTATACACGCGCGTGTGAAGAAAATTTAAATTTCCTTTCAAAAATAATATAGTCTGACGAAAGTATGGTCACTAATAATGGTATATTCAACCGCCGCAATACGCATTACTGGGCTCAAAAAATCCGCGTGTTAAGAAAATATCGAGACATCAAGAACGTTTTGGGTTTAATATGTGGTGTCGAATTTTAGGAACTAAAATACTAGGTCCATTTATTTATCACAATTCATTAACCGCAGAACGATACCTTCATTTATTGAAAAATGATTTAGAAGACTGTCTAGATAATTTACCTCTAGCACAGGTCAATAGCTGTTGGTTTCAACAAGACGGTGCTCCTGCACATAATTCTAGGCAAGTTCGAGAACATCTTTAGCAGGAATTTCCTGGAAAGTGGATTGGAACCTTTAGTGAAGTGTCTTGGCCAGCGCGATCCCCGGACTTAACTCCTTTAGACTTCTTCATATGGGGTTTTGTTAAAAACCGAGTTTATCAATATTCTTTTGAATCTGAACAGGAGTTACGAGAACGTGTAACGGTCGCATTTAACAGTATTACACCAGAGATGTTACGTGATGTTTTAAGTTCAAAATAAAAAGATCATACTTATGTTTAGAAAATAACGGAAACCTGTTTGAACACCTGCTTTGAATTAAATAAAAAATGCGTTAATTTCTTTGTTCTTTTCGTTACTTAAAAAAATTTTCATTATTCACCTACCTACTTTATTAGAATACCTTTAAAAAAATAGAAAAAATGCAATTTTCGTCTAGACTCAAAAAAATATGGCACGTGATACATCGTTGAATTTGTAATAAAAAATGGAATCAGATACCGGGTGTACTTTCTTTATCGGGCCATATACAAAAATGAAGTTGATGATGGTTTCTCGAAAACAAAACGTCAGATATAAAATTTAAAAATACCGTCATGTAGTACCTCAAAAGTGCCAATGAGAAATAAAGTCAGAAAGAAATAAAATCCATATTGTCAAATTCCCGTTTCTCTCAAATATCTCAGCAGGCCACGAAAATATTTCAAGTTTCTAAACGGCATATAAATAAGCTTCAAAAAACGCAATTTTAAATTTAAAGCATAACCTAAAAATGCTTTCGTTTATACAGAGTGTCTCAGAAAAGCAGTACTGAGTCGAAGTTTATTTTTTCAAATGGAACACCCTATATTTTATTACATTTTTAGAATCTACTATAAAATCAACATACTTTTCATATACCATTGTCTATACCTAATCCTAAGTTTTTGAAATATTTGATATTTTCTCTAATAGCTGTCATATGCAGATACTATTCTTCTAAGTCATATCTTACTTATGTTTGACCCCAGAAACAAAATTTTTGGTATGCGAGTAGTCTATACTTGCAATAATTTTTACAAATTGCTAAAACTATTTTATTTAATACAGAGTGTTCAAAAAAGGGAAAGCAACATAACAAATTTCAGATTAAAAAAATCTCCATTTCCTTAAATGGAATACCTAGTGTTTTTTCATGCTTTTTTACTCCTAAAGGAAAGCGTTATACTTTTCCTTAAGCATGTCATATACCTGTCTGCAATAGATTTCGAGATATTTTCGTTATTAAATTCGTTTTATAAAAGATTGCATTTCAAGACAGCAATATGTTAAAACTAAGATGGCCATGGAAAATAAATAACACTCATCATAACTCTAAACTGTCCAATAGCTTACTACAGTATTTGCTCCGATTAAAATGTGTATTTTTCTATGTTTTAAGGATGAATGTTGCTCTAAAAGAACTTACCAGTACGAAGACACTATTCTAATTTGAATTGTTTGCGCATAATATTTTATCTTATTCAGTGAAATACCTATAATATTAAGTTATATGTATACTGCTGTAAAACTAATAAAACGAAAAGGAAAAAAAAAGAACAAATTTTTATTTAAAGCAAGAAATAATAAGAAAATTAAACAAAAATATTACTGCGCAATTGCCATATAAACTAGAGATAGCGAACTGTATAAAGACTGCAGCCTACTTCCAAGATACAAATTACTCCCCAATACAAAACAATACTATACAAAACATAATACAAAACAATACAATACAAAACTATACCCCAATGACACTCCCTAGACAAGGTGTTCAATATGTCCACCATTTTGTTCTTGGCAGACAGTAATTCGCGTTTGACATAACCCCATAAAAAAAGTCTGGTATCGTCAGATCCGGAGATCTTGCGGGCCATATCACTGGTCCTCCCCTACCGATCCATTTACTCTCAAAATGTTTGTTCACATAATGGCTCACACATCTGCTAAAATGTGGAGGAGCTCCATCTAATTGTAACCACATTTTTCTGGTAATTTCTAATGGTAATCTTCTATTTCAACATTTTTTTTGTATCTCAAACTGGTATTGAGATATCGCCCGACACCGCACTACTGGGACACCCTGTACAAGCATATGATCGTTGAAGGGTTTACCGGAATTTTCTGAATTCATTAGTTAATTTATCGTTATTCTGTGCTGAACATTTATAAAGCTATTGCATTTTTATCTAGATAAGATCTAGGTATAATTAATACATCTAAAAAAAGAGCTTAACATTTTGTGAAGATAACATCTGCAACAACGTCTCCAGAAGAAACACTACTACTGTATTCTCCGATGGTTCTTCTTTATCTGGAATAGCACTACTACAACTATTTTACCATTACTCATATAGCTAATAATAGGTAGATGTAGTAGCAATGTATATACAAAAACATTTAGATACATAAACTTTATTGTTCCTACAAACAGACGTTCAATTTCTGCTCAGTATTGTTTTGCACACATAATGTTTCGTTCCGACAACGCATACATCCCACTTTCCAAATAGCAAACCTCTCTCATCTTGTAGCTTGAAATATAAAAGTGTATATACCGCATCGATATTTGAACCCCCCGGGTTATAAACGTCTTTCCTATATTGCGGCGAATAAAAATTGCAGCACCATTGGTATCGAGGCAAAGTGCCGCCGTCGACGATACTTGCTTCATAAAAATGTAGATGACTCTATAGGCAAATGGACGAAAAAATTACTTTCGTTTTATGTTTCATAAACGATATTTTGGTTCGACACAATAAGGTATTTATATGAAAGATATA
Organism: Holotrichia oblita; assembly: GCA_023690525.1. Lineage (NCBI taxonomy): Eukaryota > Metazoa > Arthropoda > Insecta > Coleoptera > Scarabaeidae > Holotrichia > Holotrichia oblita. The sequence goes on from CM043018.1 coordinate 57,754,595, forward strand.
TAAGATGCCGTCATGCTACCATCGCTCAAATACTTGGAGATACGATTTAGTAGTCCTATGAAGTTTTTTTTTACTTAGGTATCTATTTAGAAAATCTTGGTTACAAAATTCATCTCATAATTCCATAGGTAACATATTTGTACTGTATACCGCTACTCTGATTTATATAATAATGACACGGGGCTCGATACTGACACGGCACTCGATACTGTCCAGCCCCTTTTATATAATCTGTGAAACCTAACAAATTAATTTCCTTATTAAATGCAAAAAACAATATTATAAAATCGGGTTTAAGAGTATTTCACTTTAATGCGGTCCTCACTAGTTACCGTTAGTATTTAAAGATTTAAAGAGATTGGATAATCTTTATAATCTCATTCCTGTGTATTATAAGTCATTTTATATTATGTTGGCGAATACACGCTTTCAAACAATTTATAATGAACTACAAGCCACGACCGATTTCTTCCCTCGAAAGTAGTCACACACATTCAGACAGACCATTATTCGAAAATGCATAACAACGCTATTAATGGTTTCTGTCAAGCATTTGTCCTCAGAAATCAACGAAATTTAACGAAGGAGAGGATATTTACAATTTATAAATATTGTAAATATGCTCTCGTCCTATAGTATTCGACAGGCATGCCGAAGCTAAGTGGCTACCTACTACAAAATTCAGTCTAATTGTTTTTATATTGGAATGTAGAACATTCCAACATAATATAAAGAAATATAGTCAGTTATCCACCTTAAACGCATCTGATAGTGAAAATTAGCTGTCGATTTAGCATTTTTATAGATAATACATAATATAATTTAATTGGGATTGCAGTCTCAATAAATTTAGTTCACTGTTCGAATTTTATCCAAGCTTTCGGAATAGTTTTATACCTTTCAAAAATGTTATGTTAACGTCCTTATTGTATTAACTTTGGTTTTTTTAACATGTATAGCCCTGAGGAAAGAATAACACTATTCTGAAAGCTTGAAGCGCGAACTGCAATCCCAATCAAATTATATTATTTACCATATGTATATATATACAAGTATAGACATCAGACTTCACACATAGTATTTGAAGAAAGAAAATGCATAACTGCAAAAATAAATCTTTTTTTTTTAAAAAAAATAAATCTTTTACGAAAAGGAATTAGAGAAGTGTCTAAAATTTGCATACATACATATCAATATATAATAATAATAATAATAAATATCATTGGAATTGGAATTTAGCTCATTGACAAAGAAAAGCTTATTGTAGGCAAATTAATCTAAATCGCATTTACTTACACAACAACGGGCAGTGCGCTAGGAGAAGTTGAGTTGAAAGATAAGTCGGTACTTATTTCACAAGATCATGGAGATGGTATTCAAATTAGAAGTTGTCGCTTTTACAAGTATAGTACTTGAATTTTTGATCACAATCAATCGAAAACTTACCGGTGTAAAAGACAAAACACCTTTGCTATGTGAAACCGTTACATGTGGATTGGTTCTAATCAATCAGAATTTTATACTACGCAAGATAATGACTCCAAGCATACAAGCAGAATTGTTGAGAATTATTAATCGAAAAAGGAAGAATATAAAGCGCTAGAGGTTCTATAATGTCCATAACAATGCCCGCATCTGAATATAATAATATCAAGGCATTTGAAGAAAGCAGAACGCAAAACAACCAATAAACAGAAAATTTACCGTAGTATTTTCTTCAGATTTACGTAAGTAGACTGTTTAAAGTGGATAGAATGTTTATTAAACAATCTAATATCTTAGCATAAAGTAAACAAAAATAAAAGCTATACTATGTACACGTACGAAATAGCAAATAAAGTTTTAAAGATAAATCCAGGGAATAGAAAAAGTATAGAAGTACAGATATCATCAAAATATGCTCACAAATGTTTATGTAATTGAAACGCGCTAAAATACCCATACGAAAACTTTTACTAACAAGAATTTGCTTCACATCTATGACAACATACCACACAGACAATCTTCGCGTACACGACGAAATCTGTCCAGAAAATCTACGTACTGCCGCTGAAAATCCCATTTAACTTGGAACGAGATCAAAGCAATTCGTCGGGCACTCGAATTTCGAAAACTACTTCCGTTCCTTCGGGCCCGATGGAAGTAAGGAGATGGCGGATGTTGTTCCACTAGTTCCATTTGTAGAATCAGGAACAGTCAAGATGAATTGTTAAAAGAGGTTGTCGCGAAATTAGACAAGTCTGCGTTTATTCGTGTTTGCTCCGCAATACCCGAAACAATGTTACTAAATAGATGGGTGCATGTTAGGGAGGAAGACGAGATAAAGTACTTAGGCGAACATTCTATCGTACACAGAATATTTGCTATACAATTAACCAGTTATGCAATATTGCGGGCGTAATTAAGATTTTACTAACAATGGAAGTGTAGTATTTATTGAAGTAGGTACAAAATGTGCACTTCTATGTATAGTCAGTTTCCTAATTACTGGCGAATTTTGCAGTTGGAAATTTATATTGTAAATATTTTGCTTTAAAGTGAATAAGTGCGCTATGTATGAGTAATAATACTAATTTGTTGATCATTCTTGCGTAAATTTACAATCACAAAATCCACATTTAATTAGACTGATTAGACATTACTGGTGAAAATATTTATCTTCTGAATTCCGAAATCAGCTGTTCATTGCTGTATATTTCAATGTAAGTTATACGTGAATTTCTCTTGTTCATTCAATTGTGGTAACCAATATAAAAATAAATTGCTTACGTTATTATAATATACTTCTATTTATTTAACAGCTTACATTTTTCGAAAGATCGGTATACATACGTCTTTTAATAGTTCTGCCTGGCAATTCTAAGTGGCGATATTTCGTTTTTTTCGCTTGCATGAATTTTCTATATTTCAATTATTTGCTATACATTTATCTACTTAAATCTTGGCATACAACTCCTCCCTTTATCTACTTAAATCTTGGCATACAACTCCTTCCCCTATTTCCTCTTCTCTCATATCCTTGCATCACTTTGCAAAATGAGACCTGACCGTCCTACTTGATTGGTCAGATTTGTAACACCATTGCAATTAAGAAACACCGTTAGCGCTCACAAATTGATTAACCTTGTATTGTATTTTGTTCACTGTAAGTCTGTTGAGTATGCTTTAGCCATATGTTAATACTAATAATGAATACGAATGTACAAAATGTAGACAGTATTTACAGAGATAAAATTTGAATTTTCATCATGACCCTCTGTTCAAGGAGGCTCTATTTCGGAGTTAAATATTTTACAACTCGTACTACACTATAAAAAGAATGCCTTATCTCCTATCGGAATATAATATACTTGATGCAACAAAAATTACATACAAGGACTGTATCGTTCTGAAAACTAGCCAATTTATTTTTGCGTACTTTGCATTTTGCCGCGGAGAATAAGTAAACATATCAGTTTATACAATAAAGGTAAAATATTTCACTTCGAAGCGGAAGCTCGTAGACTTTCCGAATGCCACCGCGCACCGTATCTTTACCTGTGCACTATAAGCACAGTACGCATAAACATCCATCAAGTCATTTTCAACATTTTTTGCACTACACAATAAAAATAATGTGCACAATTTATACAAAATTAACACACGCATATATATGTTCAGCTAGGTCCAAATAGATATGTGTTAAATTTACAATTTTCTTCGGGTGTAAATCTAATTAAATAAACTATTAACAATAGCCAAGTGTATAGTGGAGAATTATTATTAGTAACGGTTACTATTAGGATTTGTTTATTTAACACCTACAACTGTGTATTTAACACAACAATTTGTATCACATTGACACATATATTAGTGAATACAAGGAAAAGAAGAAAATTTCGAAATAGATTGGAGATGCGATTTCTAGGTCTGAATTCAATAGATAGATACTTTATTTATACACTGTGGTGTGATATATACATATACATATAGATAAAACATTCAGATAAATCATTCAAATAAATAAACAAACAAGTACAACAAACTGTTACCCAATTTAAAATTGTACGTACATATATAAATAATCCCTTCAATTGGTCAGTGTACAGAGCCGTCCCCGCAATAGAACTCCTCCAAAGAATAATAGTTCTTCTTATTTAAAAATAGTTTCAGACGAGACCTGAACTGGTGCGCTGGACCGATTTTTACATTGGAAGGTAAAGCATTGTAAATTCCAACTGCCAATCGAATGTGGGAGGCATAAAATTTACTGGATCTAGAGAGATCGCATCTAATAAAGTCTGGGTATCTTGTACTGTACATATGAGTACCCGAATTCGTCGGAAATTGTTCCAAGTTATAATGAATGTAACATGCCGCTAGCAGTATAAATAAATTGTAAACTGTGGGGATCCCCAACTCTATGAAGTAGTTCCTACATGAATCAGTTGGTTTTAAATTGCAGATTAAACGTATGGCCTTCTTTTGCAATAGCAATACTGATTTTAGTTTAGTACTGCCCCAAAGCAGTAATTCGTAATAGAGATGTGAGTTAAAATGAGCATAGTAAATCATTTTTAAAGTATTGATGTCACACGTTTCTTTCATTTTCCTTAGAACATACAGGGATTTATTTAATTTTAATGCGACCGAATTCATGTGAGAATCCCAGTGTAAATCACTGTCAACGGTCAATCCCAACAGTTTACATTCAGTAGCAATGGTGAACGTCATATCGCATATAGTTAAGCTTTCTTCAGTACACTTTTCACCAAAACGTAAGACTTTAGTTTTTCCAATATTCAATACTAGTTTATTTTTATTAAACCATTTCAGTAACTCCTGTAAAACAGTAATCCAATTTGTTTCTAGTTCGTCTCTAGTCCTTCCAGTAACCGTAACCGTCGTGTCGTCTGCGTACATCGTGACACCACCAGACACAGAAAGAGGCAAGTCGTTGACATAGATCAAGAACAACAGAGGTCCCAATATTGAACCTTGTGGAACCCCGGCTGATATGTCAAGAATATTAGAGCTATAGTGGCTTATACAACCACTATCCGCTCTATGTGCAATTTCGGTATATTGCTTGCGACCAGAAAGATAGGACTCAAACAAAGACAACGCGCTTCCTCGAACCCCGTAGGCACACAATTTTTCGAGAAGAATGTTGTGATCCACAAGATCAAAAGCACAAGAAAGATCACAAGCAACGCAAGCGACGTACTTGCGAGCATTAAGATTTCTAAGAATACCGTCTACGATGTTTGCCAATGCAGTGGTAGTAGACCTACCCTTAACAAAACCATGTGGATATGTTGAAATTAGATTATTCGATGTTAAGAAACTATTCAACTGTAAGTGCATTACTTTTTCAAAGATTTTTGAAAGTGCTGGTAAAATTGCAATGGGCCTATAATTTTCGACACCATGTCTGTCGCCTCTTTTATGAAGTGGAATGATTTTAGATATCTTAAATGTACTTGGAAACACACTGACCTCGATGAATGTATTAATTATGCCCTGTAAAGGTAAACATATGATATGAGCAGTTTTCTTAAAGATATGGATTGGCATTTCATCCATTCCTGTAGCGTGGGTATTATTTAGATTATATATTTTATGTCGTAGCTCATTCGCGGTAATAGCAGTAAGAAACATTGAATGAGGAGAAGAATTCGAAAAGTGCGAAGTAGTATGATCATTAATAAGCCTCATTTCATCTACAATATCTCGCAAATGTACATACATTGAATTAACATCAACATGAATCTCTCATATATACTTGGTGTTGAGAATCTGGATACCTGACTTGCGTTAAATTGTTACACCAGAAAATGCACCTTATCCTCTGCTCGACACCTATGGCCCAATGCCGTTTAGGTATGATGGGTAAATTGATCGGCGGCGTTTGTTTTGATTTAACTGTTTTGTGTTTATTATTATGTATATTTCAGACACGTTAAATAATACACAAAAATATATTAGTCAAAATACAACTAGCTTGACATTCTCATTGACATGGCATTCTGTTACTTGATATTAATAGTAACTTAATACAACAACTACAATACACGTTCTTTCTTTTTTTTTTTAATGAAACTATTACATATATAACCTTATCCTACAATAAAGTCTTTTAATTTCCTAGGGAGTTTGACTTTTCTTTTAGGATATATAGAATCAGCTGCCGCAGAGCTGACAGGATTAGTTGAAGTTTCAGATTCTTCAAGATTGTTAAAGTTAAAATCATCATAAAGCATTGAATTTGTTTTTCGTTCAAAGATTAATTTGGTCTTCTTAAGAAAAATCCTATTTCTCCTATATCTGTTTCCTTCTTGGTCTTCTACAATGTATGAGCGGTCATTGCATTTTTGTATTACTCTTCCTTTCTTCCAGCCCTGTTTCCACTGAATTAAAATGTTATCATTAACATGTAGATAAGATAAATTCCTGGCTGTCCTGTTATAGGTGTCGTTTTGCTTTTGTAGTAGTTCTTTCTTTACCTTATTAACATTTTGGGAATTGATTAACTTTGGTTGTAATAAATCTGTGTTTACTGGTAACTTTGACTTCATTATTCGATTTAAAAACAACTGCGAAGGAGAGTACCCTACTTGTGGTAACGGTGTATTTCTATAGTCCATTAATCCCAAGTTGATGTCATAGTTTTTCTTAGATATTTCTTTAAAAATTCCAACGGCTCTTTCAGCCAACCCATTAGAGCGATGATGGTGAGGACTTGAGAAATTAAGCTGAAAATTCCAGGTGTTTGCAAAATCAGTTAGCTGTGCACTGTTGAAAGGATTGTTATCAGAATACAATTTATCTGGCGATCCATATCTACATATCAATTGTTTAAGAAATTTTATTACTTCACTAGCACTTTTATTTTTAAGCTCTTCAGCTTCAATCCAATGGGAATACGCATCTATAAGAACTATATAACTCTTATTGTTTATGTCACATATATCAGTATGTAGATGTTTCCATGGACCATCTGGAATAGCATGATTTATAATGGTTTCCTTACAATTACTCCGTTGATTTAATTGACAAATTTCACAATGTTCTATATAGTTTTTAATATCACTTGTTAGACTTTTCCAATACATTACTTGTCTTGCTCGCAATATGCATTTGTGAAAACCAAAGTGCCCTTCATGCACTAACTTGATCATTTCTAGTTGCAGTATTTTGGGTACTACTATTTTTTTATTTAAAAATATTAAACTGTCTGATATAAATATTTCATCCTTAAGCACATAATAATGACGCAATTCAGGATCTAATCGTTTTTTATCAGGCCATTGTGATAATTGATACTCTTTTACCAATTTTAATACAGGATCTTCGTTGGTCATCTTTTGAAATATCTTCCGTTTCTCATCTGAAATAGGTAAATATAACGATAGTGTATGTATGACATGTTCCATATCTTGGTCATCTTCTGGTATTTCATTAAGATATGCTCTAGATAAAGTATCAGCTACATACATTTCTGTTCCAGGTAAGAACTTTACATTTATATCATATCTTAACAATTTCAACAACATTCTTTGAAGTCGGACAGTTGCTCGATTTAGATCTTTATGAAAAATAGGTACTAATGGCTTATGATCAGTATAGGTATATAGTAACTTGCTGGCCATATACGAAATGATGAAACTTTTCCATTGCAAATACTATACTTAACAGTTCTTTTTCAATTTGTGCGTACCTTACTTCACTTTTATTCAAACTTCTAAAAACAAATGCGATGGGTTTATTCTCTTGCAGTAGACAACAACCCAGACCCCAGACCTCAGTTTGAATAATTAATGGTTTTGTATTATCATAGATTCGAAGTGTTGGAGCATTACACACAGCTTTTTTAAGATTTTCAAATTCTTTTTGATGCTGTGGAGTCCATTCCCATTGTGCTGACTTTTTTGTTAACTCTCTTAAATTACTGGTGATTTTAGACAAGTTAGGGATATATTTTGTGAAAAATTTAGCCATGCCTAATAGGCGCAATACATCACTTTTATCTTCTGGAATTTTCATTTCAGCAACAGCTTTGACATTTTTAGTATCAGGCTTAACACCGGCTTCTGATACTATTTGACCTATAAATCTTACTTCTTTTAAACTGTATTGAAATTTACTTTTATTAAATTTAATTCCATATTTTCTTGCTTGATCTAAAACCCCTTTTAAACATCTATCATGCTCCTCCATAGTGTCTCCTGACACGATTAAGTCATCAAAATAAATATCAACGTTCGGTATATCACCAAATATTTCGACATTTCTCTTTTGAAATATTTCTGGGGCAGATGAGATGCCAAACGGAAGGCGATTAAATTTGTATCGACCAAAAGGTGTATTAAAAGTACAATATTCTGAACTTTCATCATCTAATTGAATCTGCCAAAATCCATCTTTCATATCAATGACACTAAAATAACGTTTACCCTTCAATCGTGAAATTATATCTTCTGATATTGGTATTACATAGTGTTCTCTGCGTATAGCTTTGTTTAACGGCTTTGGATCAAGACATAACCTTAAAGAGCCATTTGGTTTCTCAACTATCATTTAATTATTTACCCATTCAGTTGGATGGTCAACTTTTGAAATTATCTGTTTCTTTTCTAAATTATCAAGTGATTCTTTTAATTTTTCATGAAGTACCAGAGGAATTTTCTTTCTATATTGTACTACAGGAGGTATATTAGGATCAAGATGTATTTTACAGGTACCTGGAATTGTTCCTAAGCCATTATCAAATACATCATGATATTGATTAACAACCTTCTCTTTAGAATCAGGTAGCACACTTATGTTATTGACGCGAGCTATCAAATTCAATTTTATGCAATCTCTTAAACCAAGAATTGGTTGAGTCTTTAAGTTAACTACTATAAAATCTACACACTTTGACATATGCTCATTAATACATACTAAAGATACAACACCTAGTGGTTTTAATCTAAAATTACCATATGTAACAATAGTAACATTAGTTTCTTGCACCTGGATATTGGAACAAATACTTCGCAATGTTTCAATGGGAAGTACGCTTGATTCTGCTCCGGTATCTAGCTTAAATGTGACACTTTTATTATTTATTTTCAATTCTTGAGTCCAAATTCTTGAATTACTACTAGTTTTCTGTTCATCAATAAAGATTTCTTCAGATGCTTCACTTTCATCTAATTCCACTTCATGAATTCTATTTCGTTGTCCTCCATCTGATTTTTTTCTCATATCTGCTATTGTTCATTCGGTTATCTTTCTTTCTAAAACATACCTTGGCAAAATGGTTGCGACCTTGGCAAGCTGCACAAGTTTTATTAAATGCAGGACATTTATTAACATAATGTTCATAACCACAGAATTTACACTGTATTTTCTTTTGTACGGGTACCTGATTTTTAACAATATCTACATTTTCTTCAGGATTTAATACTTTCTTGTGTTTTTTACTTTATTCAATAGCTTTGCAGTAATCTTCAATTTTTTTTTTATGTTAAATTATTTTCTCTAAGTATACGTTCTTGTGTGTTCTTGTCATAAATTCCAATAATTAGCCTATCTTTAATCATTCTTTCCTCATATGACGTGCTACAGTTATCACACTTAAATTCACAGCGTTGAGCCTGTTTCTTTAACTCAGTTATGTATGTTTCAATGATCTCCTGACTTTTGATACAAGTTATTAAATTTAGAAGGTATATATCAATACCAGCATCTCCAATAATGTTCAACAAAATAGCAATTTTCGTTTCTTCACCTTTTAAATCTATTTTTCCTGTGGCCTTCATATAAATATTAAATTGCTGTTTGAACCTTGGCCAATTATCCGGATCAATTACTTCAAGAGCATGAGGTACTTTAAATTCCATTTTGAACAACTAATGTGTCAATAATCACGACGATGACAAGTCTCGTGCAAAGATCAAATCAAATAGATTTACTATTTTACTAAGGTTGTATTTATTCCAGTTTATTCCACTCTATTAACATTCACACCTGACACCATGTTTTGTGTTTATTATTATGTATATTTCAGACACGTTAAATAATACACAAAAATATATTAGTCAAAATACAACTAGCTTGACATTCTCATTGACATGGCATTCTGTGACTTGATATTAATAGTAACTTAATACAACAACTACAATACAAACTGTCCGAAGTATTGAGTATAGAACTGGTACATGTATTGGAGTTTACTTGGTATGTGCCTTGTTGGTTGCAGGTTGTTATTAGAACTGCAGTTTTAACTATTTGCAGTATAAATAAAACTTTAACTTCCTCTCCATATTATTATTACTACAAAGACGGGTAATTTCTGGGGAAATATAACTATTAATTTTAATACAGTAATGAATAAACATTCTAGAAATTATGGATTTAGCTACTAAAGGAAATTGAATATCTGCATTTAAATATACAAGTTTTGCAAAACTGAGAATTACCCACAATAAAGGAGTACTAAAGGCAGCGCCGTAGCTGAGAAGCGTGTAGTGTGTGGTTTTCACGCAGGCGCCTTCATTTAGGGGCGTATTTATGCATAGAAAAAGTTACAATAAATACTTTACGCACGCGCGGGCAGATACGCATTACGTGAAAATTTTTTGCTTGAAGTTTCAAATACTTTAGAATTTTAACAAATCTTCAAACAGTAATTAGGAGAGTGGTTAGTTTACTCCGACAAAGCTAAAGCAATTTTTTGTTCTTACTAGTAAAAAATGGATACAGTGATTGGATTCACTCTTCAATTAATTTAAAACGTCATGAAACATCTACTTCTCATTTAAAATCTTATTCAAATTGGTTTGATTTGCGGCGCCGTTTAAAATTAAATTTGACAATTGACTCCGAACAGCAAAAATTATTTAATTTAGAAAAAAACGATGGCATGCGATTATTGAAAATCAATTGTTCAGAAGTTGGCGAGACCATCTTTAGCGTTCCGGGACTATTCTAGCAAGTTATATGAATACAATATCGGCAATTTTCTGAAAGGAGTGGAAATGATTGGTCAGTTTTTTTTGTTAATTTTTTTTCGTCATCTCTGTATAGATAGAATATAAAAAAATCAAATGTCAGTTCTCTTAAAATTTATATCAGGAACTGGGAAAGTAGAATAAATGCTATTAGACCTCTCTTTTTTCCAATTACCCGAAGTATATGATAGTCTATCTCTCTCTAATGGAATTATCTACAGATCAGTCCGGGGATATATACTAATATCAGACACACTGCTGATTCTTTGGCTACAAAAATGAAATCTTTTAAATTCGTTTGTTCCTTAACAATATCTTTTGCAAAAGATAAACGTTGTCAGTAAACTAATTCAGAACACGTCTACAACAATAAAAGCAGTATCTTAACGCTTTACAAAATTTGATACAATTTGTTTCCACTCAGAGAACAGATGAAAATTTTGATATTTTAATGGAAAAGGCAAAAACTATTAGCAATGAAATTGATGAAGAGACAATTTCCCACCAGTTTCTACAAACAGGATTAGAAGAAAAAAACGTCTTTTTGTATATGAGCCGACAGATGAACCAGTGGTAAACCCTAAAGATCATTTTAAATATTTTTTTTATTTTGCTATTCTTGACTGCACAAGAAATTCTTTCGAACAGCGATTTAACCATATGAAAATGCATGCTATTGTTTTTAATTTTTTACTAGATATTAGAAATATTGATCAAGAAATAGTTAAAAAAAGCTGTTTCGATTTAGACACATATTTAACGGACGAAAACGACAAAGACAATAACGGTGCAGAGCTGTTCGAAGAAATAAATATTTTTAAATCACTGGTAAGTGAGGACACAACGCCTATGGAAATTCTAAATTATTTTCTATCAAATAATTTATATTTTGCTTTTTCGAACTTATGTATATGTAGCTCTCAAAATTCTTGTTACTCCCCTTGTATCTGTCGAGAAAGGCCGTTTTCTAAATTAAAAGTTATAAAAAACTATTTACGGAGTGCAATGTCTTAGAGTCATTTGTCAAATCTAGCTATAATTATTGCAGTATATTATAATAATTTAAGTGATGTTATCAATGAATTTGCAACTAGAAAAGCTATTTGTATTTTTAATATTAAACAAATTCCAAATTTTAAACGCAAGACGAATTGAAAGAAAGCAGGCATGATAATAAAATTTTTGGAAATTATAATTATAAAAACTATAATTTGACTTACCAACTTAAATGACACTATGGTATAATTATATAGCACTATTAATTTTCTCGCTATTTTACGTTGATTAAAACAAATTTTAACTTTATCGCCCTTACACCTTCACCATCATCTTAATGACATCGCACCTAAAATCTAACTGCTTTTTGCATTGGTGGCATAGGGTGACGCATCACCAAAAAAAGTTTTAAATGGTTTTTGTGACATACTGGAAATCGATTTAAAGTAAACATCAAGTATACAGTTTCAACAAGTTTAAATGAGCAGAACATAACTCTATTATTAAATTTTTTTTAACGGAATAACCTTATTTTATTTTTGAAAATTCCATAAAAGTGAAGACATATTTATTACTTAATATGTAATACGCTTGAAGGGCACACCTCATACCTCAATATAAATAATTTGCACGGATTAAATTCAAAATTAGAATTACGGATCCATTTAGCCACATGTTCTACTGTTTATTTAATGTAAAACCGAATTAAAATTTTTTGGATATAACACTGTTTTCAAGCAATTAAACAAAGGAAATAGTTTTAGAAATATTTTGTAGAAATAATAATTTGACCTACCTTCACTGTTTGGTATGATGTAACACTGCACTAATTTTCACACAGTTTCAAGTTAATAAAAAAAATGTTGGTTTTTATCACTTTTACAATTTATATTAAATTAAATGAATATCGAAAGCATCTTCGCCACATCCCGTCTAAAATCCAACTGCTTTGTGCACAGGTCTAAAGTAATAATGTTACGGGCGACGTATTAGCAAAAAAAAAGTTTTACAATCGTTTTTGTGACATACCTACTGGAACTCGATTTGATGTAACAGAATATAGTTTCAAGGAGTTTAAATGAGGAGAATTTAACTCTATTATTAAAAAATTTAAATATGAATATAACTTCCCTAAGTTCTAAAATTGTTTAATATGAGAAATAATTTAATATTGTACATTATACAAGGTCATTCAAAGAGCATAATCACGGTGGGTTTTTTCTTATGGAATAAGACGTTTTATTTTATTTTTAGAAACTCCATAAAAACCCATTTCTTAATTAAATTAATTAGAAATTATGATAAATAGTGTTTAATTGGTAATAGCTGTCATTTTCAAAAAAAAATCAATCACTTCTCTATGTTTGCATGCATTTTTGAGACAAACGAGCAGCAAGTATATTAATGGTTTGTTCTTAAAGGAAAAGCACGGGCATGATAATTATTTTAGGCCCAGGTGAGTCTCATAAAAATCATAATGTCCAATTATGTATATACATTTGCTCTTAGATAGAGATTGACATTGTTTTTGTCACAGCAATAGAACAAATAAAACATCACCATAAATACGAAATATTTCTTTAATAAGTTAGCAAAATTGTACAATTGTAATTAATTTTAATTTACCTGAATATCTTTAATTTTGTATTTTACATGTTTTTTAATATAATTAAGAATATCATTTGCCTACATATGTTATTTGCTACATGTGTTCTATTGATATGATATGAGGTACACTTAGTAAAATATTTCCTGTAAAGGCAGCATTTTTTAAATTAATTTTTAATAAGTATATTATAGAAATGCCACGAACGCATAATGGTTGGTCACGTAAACTTTTAACTAAGAACGTAAATTTGAAATTAGTAGGTTTATTATATATATTATATATACCTAGATTATAGGACTAAACTAAGAAACTATACAATATATTTACAATTCTTAATCAAAAATTAAAGAACAACAAATGAATTAATTTAATAAACAACAAGTGCGAACACTTGGTATACGATATTAGATATATATGAGTTCTCAAAAATTATTGTCGTTCTCTCAAAGTCAATCTGATAAGGTTTATAAAACCAAAAAGTGTCAGGGCATAGTGACGATTGACATTAATATTCTTTGAATTTTAATTATCATTAATGGTTCGATTTTAAGCCGCTAAAACCAAGATTAATTTCATCAATTATGAATATATACAACGTCTAAGAACTACACATTCGAATTACATGAATATACAGTGTGTCTCTGCACAGGTTAAACGACTTTTAAGCTGCGTACTGACTTGAGCAAATTTACGCGCACGAATGTTATCCATCGCTTGTCGATTTCTTCACCTTTATCAAAGGATTTGTGTGCGCACAGCGTTCGTGCGCGTAAATTTGCTCAAGTGAGTACGCAGCTTTAGATGTAATAGTGTGAAGGTAATAACCTTTAATAATAATTTTATTGCAAAAGTTTCTTATTCATAAGAAAATATTTTCACGACAATGATAAAAATTGTGATTTTATCAGAGCAGATTGATTGTTCCGAAAATTTAATGACCGTAGCTTTTCATTCTTAACAACTTTGCTTGGTAACATTTTGGCGTACGATGAACAAAATGGTACTTTACCTGCAACGAAAGTAGTTTTCGCTTCATTGTCAAGGCTGACTTGTTTTTCCAACATTGAAAATTTATTAGAACTTAGTCTTTAACTAAGCAGGGCTGATCTCATAAAAATTAAAATTTATATCGAAAATTGTTTTCGTTTCATCTATCTGGCGACACAATGTATACAGGGTGCCCCAGATTTTATTTTACAGGCTGTAACTCCACACCCGGTATATTTAGGATTAAATATTTCAAATAAAAGTTGCTTTATCTCTGAAAGTCTACGAAATGACAGAGTCAGTTTTGCATTTGCTTATCGTTTTTCAGCTTCTATTTGTAAAACAAGCGATAACATACTGTGTCTCTATTTTATTGACCACAAGTGTACATATGGTGACACTTACGTACTTAATTTTAAAATATCTTTTCCGGTTACAATGTATTATAAATTATGTCCTACACTTTATAACATCAGCGAGCAGATAAATATAAATAATAAAATAGAAATAGATTTGCAATCGTCTACTGAAACAGATGTAATCCAGTACCATTTAGCTTACTAACTTGTTTATTGTTTATATATTGGTGTTAATGCATGTTACTGATGTATATTCTACTGGTCCTTGTTACTAGCAATATGTAGTCTTAACGCAATCAGATAAAAACTTTCACTACAATATGTACCTATGTCCAAATATAATTCACACCGTATTGTGTCTGGTGTAACCAAGCATGATTTATATAAAATACAACCAAGAGTGCCTAATACTTTGTTAAATTTACATATGTGAGTATTTGATTGATACAAAGAAAAATTGACTATGTACACAGAAGAATTGTGTATGCGTAGTCTATAATGGGTATACACTCAGCCTTTTGTATCATTTTAACTTAACTATTGCTGCTAAAATTCACCACATACATATACAGAGCATTCCAATGAAAACGATCAACCTTAAATAAGTCGAAAACGTCAAGAAATACGAGAAAACGCCGAGACACGTCAATTTTTGCTTAAAGGGAAAGACATTTTCACTAATAAGACAAAATCATGTCTTGCCCCTCCTCCAGTATGGAACATTAAAATTTCAAATGGCACTACGTCATATTATTACATTTTTCGATTCAACATACTATTTGCAATAACTTTCATATACGGGAGGCTATACTTATCCTTAACACTTTAGAAGATATCTTCTAAAGTTTTAAGGCTACCTTCTGTTACATCGACGGTTCAGTTGAACTCAAAATTAACTATAGTTAGTACAACTGTCATTAAGTGCCATATGTACAGTTTGTGTATTATGTAATGTCTTCCCCTTTGAAGCGCTTATCAAACTTTCTGCTTCTCATGCACTTTCGGTCGTTTTCGTAAATGCCCCTTGAGATGTACAGCTGGGTATTCAGAATATCTTGACCGAACGGAAACGACCGAATCGGCATGAGCGGAAGAAAGTTTGATATACTCTACAAAGGGAAAGACATATAATACATTAGGTATTTGATCCCTGTGTTAAAAAAATTCAAGATATAGTTTTTTGTCATTTTCCTTTATACAGCCTAGATTTTTTCCGGATGAAACAGAAAATGCAGGTCAGGTAATAATTAGTATTCTTAGGGCACAAAAACCAAATTTTCAGTTCACTTCGGCTCAGTGTTGTTCTTTATGAGACTTCGGCAACCTCGTTTGTACTTCTGAATAATAAAAAGTACTGTCCTGATAGAAAAACAATGTTCCCGAATGCAACTATGTACGTTAAAAAACGCAAACTGCAACTGCAAATATCCTATTGTAGAGATTGATGATTAACACTTATAATTTAAAGTTATGAATTGTGGGTTATAATAACTTTTGAAGCATGTTTTTTAATGTGAAATAAATAATTTTGTATAGATTACTGCACTTCTATAATTTGGGTGCGTCAATTTAGTTGTTTCTACTGACAATGAGAGAGACTAGAGACTGAACAATGAGCAGAGCGAATGATATTTACGTCTGACGATTATCGGATGTCGTCATAACACTTGTTACACATATGGAAAACAACTATACTGCAATGTCTAAACACGGCCGTAGTACCAACTATGAAAATAGTACCGCTTTCGTTAAGGTAAAGGTTCCGAACAGATTTTTCGTCTAGTTGATCTTGACATTTTTGTATGCCTAACAATTTGGCATAATTATAAAATAGTTCAATAATATAGCCAAACAGCAATGGCAGTCAACGTACGTGGACCGCTTAAGAACTTTGCATTTTTCTCCCCCTAAGAACCAGTTTTCGCAACTTTAATTTTGTTTAAGCATTACTATTATTTATACTCTGTATATAATATTGATTATAGAAAGTTTCAGTGTAAGTAAGACACTAAGCTAATTTACCTATTTTGAAAGAATAAAAAAGGATCCTATTAAATACTAGGCAAGTATTTCAAACATCACATAATATTACCAAATCGCTTTACAATTTGAAGCTGAACTACACAAAACATATCGATAGCTTTATCTTATTTTCGCCGATAACTCCAGCAGAGATCCAATTGTATACTCACCCTCTAAAAATAGATCAATAGACCTCTCCTCCAAAACACGTCTAAAACATTCAGTCGACGTTGAATTTCAGGAATTCTTTCCTGTAAATTCACTTTTTTCGAGCAGCCGAACTTCGCTGATGCTTTCGCAAATTCGTCCGTTGTTTCTTCACGCAACTCTGACTTCCTGTTCTATGTTCATATCCAATGTTTCCCTTTTTTACTCGGAATAGAATAAAGCAACTAGATATCGTTCCTGTCTTCTGTTTCGTACGCCACCCGCACGACCAAATATAATATCTTTTCTATCATCTCTAAATATCTACGCAGTGTTTTGTCTCAAATATCAAATTTACGATTTGGAAAGGAAACACAAACAGAAAGAAATTGTAAAGTCTAGAAAAATAAGGATTTATAATGATAAGAGTGGAGACCCCTTTTAATAGATTATATAATTAATAGATTATGTAATTACTGTATTACTGTTGTAAAGTATATTATAATTTTAGACTGAAACATAGGTAATTTATTCAAATTTCTATAAAACATTTGCATGTGTTTGTAGTAAAATTATATTTATGAACAACTCAACAGCCTATGATCAGGTTCTAAAACGCAAAAATAATATACAGATAATATTGTGCGTTTCATAGAAATTCTTCTCGTCAAATGAATAAATGAAAACATTACCTAAAAATATCTCAATTGCGGTAGTAGAATTTCATCATAATTCCAGAAAACATACTGCTGTAGACGTAAATATCTTTAATACCCGATATAAAATATATACGTTTTAACTTATTGACATCAGAGTAACTGTACAATGGAACAAATTCTTAGAATACATGTGACGTTTATCTTTCGATATTTATCCTCTGTTGTAGCGTCTAATTGTAGACGAAGTGACGAAAGTGGCTTTTACTTCAATATACCGATCCTTTAGAGGAACCAAGTCGAGCTACAAAAGAGGTAGATGTAGAGTGGGCGGTTGTAAAACGTATACGGCAAATAGCACGCTGGCCAATGCGTTAATTACCTAGGTATATGTTTTACAACCGCCCCACTCTAGATCTATCTCTTTTCTAGTTTGCCTTAGTCGCTCTAAATGACCGGTAGAAAAATGTATCTAAAATAATTTTATAAATAGGTACTTTTTGGTCGATATCGCTCTTATTAAACTGTCAATTCAAATATTCCTTCAATTTGGTAAGAAGATCGAGTATCTATACATCAAGCAAGTTAAATGATACATTTGATAATATTTTGTTAATATTATTTCGATAGCTACCTAAATTAGCTTTGCAATAACACACTGGAACCTCGCTTATATCCGCGCTCATTTATATCCGCTCGGCATCCACCACCCGATAGCGCACGTATTCACATGAGCCAATCAGCGCGCAGCACGGCCTTTCCTCTCCGCTAACGGGATAAGAGTGGGGACCCCTTTTGAGAGGATGTAAGTGAATGTTTACGTTTCCCGACCGCGGATATAGACGAGGTTCCAGTGTATAGGACTATGTGTACCTACTTTCGATAACTAGTTCAGCCTGTATTTACCGACATTTTAAAGCGAGGCATGCATATACGCGGTCAGAGCGGTGGCGGTCTAATTCGACTTGTATAAATAAGACTGAGCTTGCATATTTGGCGCTGCATGTCTAGCGTTCAGCATAGTCTGTGTTGCGTTCTAGTGAGCGGTGGCGGTCAGACTCAGCTTGTTACATTTGACCGCTGTGAAACCGAGTCCACATAAAATACAATGGCTAACGAAGACTTAAATTCTATAGAAGAATTCATTGAAAACGTGAAAAATAACCCCGTTTTGTATAAAAAATAAAAAAATTGGATGAAAGGTGCCTACCTCCTTGTATATCTCTTGTATATTTCTTATTCTTCGTCTTCATTCAAGATTGCAAGAAGCAAAGCTTCTTTTTCAAAATTCATTTTGATACTATTCAAAATACAAGTAGCACCGTACCCAGTCGATTCATAAATACGCCACCGCTACCGCACAAATGCGTGCGATGACAACTATCGCTGTAGACCGCCACCGCTCTGACCGCGTATATATGTGCCTCGCTTAAGACGTAGACTGACGATGAGTATCTTGTATCGAGTTATTCTTTGGATATCAATTTGGGAACTAACAGTTTATGTTTCTAGATGGTAAGTATAGTGTAAAACTTTATACAGAATTTTAAATAGGCCGTACCACATTTATCGAAATTCTAACGCTTCTTTTTCATTTCTTTTAAATGGAACTTATACTTTTTGATATTGTTACAAATTCCATGTAAAATTACCTTCAAAATGGTAGGTACTAATGTCGTAACACTTATTTATAGTATTTTCGGAGATATTACAACTTTTGTTAGAAATATCTTGAATACTATTCAATATGCAGGATAGAGTCTATTGAAACGTCAAATGTCCGCTAAAAATGTTTGGTTTTTGGTAGTTTCTCTTTATTATTATCGCGTTTTAATATTTCTTACAACATTACCACTGCTCGCTAGTTGCAATTTGAATTATTTAGATATTGCTTATTTGTTATTGTTTTATTTTAATATGATTATCAGTAACATTGTTAAGTTCTTGTTATTGTTTTACTTACTTTCATTTACCAAAAATGAATTTATCGAAACAGGAACTTATAGACATATTACTATTAGCATCGTAAATGTATGCAGTCGAATACCCTAATCGTAGAGCACCGAATAGGAAGAGCTTTGACAATTTGTTGGTAAGTTTTCTTCAGTCCGGTTCAGTGAATTACCCCAAACACGCAAACACAAAAACTATGGTTACAGAAGATAATACAACTAGCGAAATAATTACTTGTTACAGGGGAAGTAACGGCTGTCACAACGTTAACTGAAGGCAAAATTAAGACGATACTAAATTCATGGGGTTAGCAGTCAATGGTAAATTCTCAGAGAGAAATAAGACTCATTAATCTTGACCTTAAGCTTTCGAATTTTATTAAATTTTTCATCAGAAGGTTATGATAGAGTAAGAAGCTAGCATCAAAACTATGTAATCCTTAATCCAAATCATTAAAAACTTGAATAGTCACACCAAAACATGGATAGTCACAGTTTAAAACATAATTATAAGTTTAAAATAATTAAAATTGCGGTGAAATTTCGCAAGACCACATGGTCAAAAGCGCAAATTTATAACACCCTGTATAATCCGAAATAATTTTATAATAAACACTACAGTATACTATACAGGGTTTCCATAGCCGAGCGGGACATATGGAGAATACATCAAATCGGTTTTCTGTTAATATTATCTATACTTCATCCAAATTTAAGTGCCGCATATTATAACTGGGCCAACAATGAACATTTCCACAATCATAGTACACAGAAAGTCATTTTAATAAAGCCACGGCCGCATGCAGGATCTCACATGTGAAAAAGCCTTATTAGAAATTTACGTGCAATAGATTTAAAATAATAATTTTCTGGTTTTATTAAAATGACTTTCTTTGTACTATGATTGTGGAAATGTTCATTGTTTACCCAGTTATAATATGCGGCACTTAAATTTCGATGAAGTATAGGTAATATTCACCGAAAACCGATTTTATGTATTCTCCCTATGTCCCGCTCGGCCGTGGAAACCCTGTATATGTACAAACGTAGAAAAAAACTCTCTTACTTTACTTTCCTATTTTTGATAGTTTTCAAGCCAAACTCCGCCGACACACTAAGGCGCACTCGGTATAGAAATACAAGATAAGTGACCTGTTCAAGGTTATTAAAATACAGCTAATACACCAACATAAATTGAAGCTATTGCAATATATTTCTAATATTCTGGCAAGTTATGCCACACTTTCACGATTGTGTAATAAACCTTAACGATAATAGACTATTATAGTAGCAGCTGTATCAAAATATCGTCCTTTCTGTTGAAAACGATCTAACGCAGCCGTAGAATATTACCTAATTCCGCTTACTAGCTCAAACAATTCAAAAACGTCCAAGTTATCCAATTTTCTCGAGTGCTCCATTAAGCAAGCTACTGAAAGTGAGATACCGGTATATCATCTTCCTAGATATACACAGTACGCCAAGATCACTTCATACTGTTTGCACAACTGAAGTAACTGAAGGGTACTGTAAAGAGAAACAGCATTGTAACTTTCAGTCCGTATATGTATTATGCGTATCTTCCGATAAAAGTAATACCGTGTATACCTAGAAGAAAAATATATTTCTCCTCAAAAGCAAATGCCGACATATACAGGATGTCTTGGAAATAAAATGAAAAAAATAGATACAATTATACAGGGTGAGTCACGACTATTCCCTCGGTCTCTTGCGTCTAAACGCTATAAGATATGAGTTTCAAATTTTGGTCAAATATGTAGGACAAGTATACAGGGTGATTCAAAAAGTACAACATATCAAAGTTGGGTTATTTTTAATGGAACACCCTATATTGTATACCATTTTTGGATTCTACGTCATAATTTAGGATAACTTTGTTAATAGTTCCCTATACCTATCTGCTGCCAATTTCGAGAAAATTTGATATCTATGAAAATATCGGCTTTCGTGAAAAAATTAAAAACAGGCCAACTGTATGACTTGGAAGATTTAAATTTGTAAGAAGTTATTTTGACAAAACGTGCTTTCAATAAACCGGTAGAGCATTTTGATATTGGCTACATGACATTAAGCAAAACAATTTATACTTTATATTTTTTAACCATCAATAACTCTTTTGAGTTAAATGGAACACCCTGTATTTATACATGCTATGTGAAAGCACATTAAAGGAGCTACCAAATACTATACAGATGTCTATACTTCAATTTAAAGATTAAATGTTATTAACGAAATTCTTCAAAAACGCTCTAAATCTGATGCTATTTCTCATATAAATAGGCCATACTTTCTAATTATTTGTGTGTGGATAATTATATTCCTTGTAAGTTGTATTCAATCATAAATAAAGGTGGAAATTATGTTGAAGTAATTTGAATATCCGCATTATTAAAGAATACGATAAAATTCAAATGAATCATTCAAGTAATTGACTATTCGTCGAGTATTTGAATATTATTTGTTTGAAACGAATAAATATTTGACTATTCGAATATCAAAATGTCGAACTCCCCTCTTCTTAGTTTATAATATATTGATATATTGCACGTTGGTAAGTTATGGTATTAGAATTGAAAATAAAGTAATTAAGTAACCGATATCATAAACAAATTAATAAAATTACAAAAAAATAAGTAAATAAAATATAAAATTGTCAACAACATTCAATTTTAACATATTCAACTGAAATGAATTTAATAAGTCCTTCTCTAAAAGATGACTACTCTACTAAATGTTTGTTTGAATTGAATAAATACAAATAAATTATCTAATGAAGATGATGAAGTAGATGTTCACATTGATTGACCATCTTATTCTATTCATAATGTTATCAGCAAAAGAAGAATCTTCTTCCCTAAAATGCCTGGAGTGATTGAATGAAATAGGTACATTTTTTGTTAACATTATTTATAATAAGTACATATAAAAATCGGTAACGCCAACACCACAACGCTTAATTAATTGATTCAGGACACATGCTTAAGGGGCGAATAGGGAGATTTTTATTTGTATCATACAAGACCACAGGTTTTGAAATAACATTATTTTTTATTTTAGTTTGTTTTGTTTGTTTGTTTTATTTTTCATCTACTAGACGTAATAATTGTTTAATATATACGATTTATCCGTACGAATTAATGGCAGTCGCAACTGGAAGAACATATGTTAATTTTAAAGCAACGTGGCCTCCTATTTAGACGAAAAAAGCATCGGTTTTGTGAGATTTTTAGAGAATATCGTTAATAACATTTTAATCGTTAAATTTAGATATAGACATCTTTATGGTTTTTGGTAAGGGGTTCAATGTGCTTTCACATAGGATGGATAAATACAGAGTGTTCCATTTAACTTAAGAGAGTTATTGATGGTTGAAAAAATATAAAGTATACATTGTTTTGCTTAATGTCATGTAGCCAGTATCAAAATACTCTACCGGTTTATTGAAAGCACGCTTTGTCAAAGTAACTTCTTACAAATGTAAATCATCCAAGTCATACAGTTTTCCTGTTTCTAATTTTTTCGTGAAAACCGACATTTTCATAAAAATCAAATTTTCTCGAAATTGACAACTGATAGATATAGGGAACTATTAACAAAGTTATCCTAAATTATGACGTAGAATCCAAAAATGGTATACAGTATAGGGTATTCCATTAAAAATAACCTAGCTTTGATATGCTGTACTTTTTCTAATCACCCTGTATACTTGCAAATAATTTTAAAATGTGCTACTTATCGTTTTACATATTTGACTACAATTTGAAACTCATATCTTTTAGCGTTTAGACACAAGCGACCGAGGGAATAGTCGTGACTCACCCTGTATAGAATATAAATCCAAATAGTTGTAGTTCAATTACGACGCAGATGCCAAAATTAAAACCCCCTTATAAATTGTAATATGTGCCGCCTATGAATACACAATATGCTTAAAAAATACCTTGATCGAACTAACGCAAGACATTGCAAAAACAGCTGCCGATGTTATAACAACTACAAGATACCGCTGATGTGTCAGCGTTTTTAAATAGCTTTGAATGCTAAGGGCTCAATAACATCAATATGGTTCCATACGAAAGTATTATCGGAGACTAATTTATAATGAAATAAAGATATGTAGTTTCTTTGTTGCAATTCTTGTAATCTTAGTGGTATTTTGCTTTTTATTGTAGAATTGTTGGCTCTGAAACGAAGTAAAACAGGTGAAATGTTCGAAGTGTCCACCTTCAGCATGGCGACATGCTTCCAGGCGACGTGAAACATCCATACAACATTCGAAACAGGTTGAATCTGATTGTGTGTTGCACACAGATTAAAATTAAGCTTTGTTTTGGTTCGTAAATCTCAAGAAGTTATAAAACTGCGCCGAACAGAATGCGTAGATGCAAAGCGTCTTGAATTGTTGCGGATATTTACGGATTTGCACAAAACCAGAACGAGTATTTGCTCGATTTTAGTGTCATCTGCACAAGATAAATATGTACTAGTTTTAGAATTGTCTATATAGATCATAAATGGTCTAGATACGGATTACCAATATTTAAAATAAATGTGAGTAGGTACTTGTTTGGAATCAACATAAGATGACAACTTTTTTACAACAGTTAAAATTTTAACTCTATTACAATTATTGTATAAGTTGTATAAACGTAAAGTAAATACTAATGAAATTAAAACAATGAAGAAATTGTGGAAGAGTCGCTATATGAACTTGTCAAATATGTACAACATTACAACAATGCCAGGTAAATGCGAAAACAAATTCAGCTGCTAGTTCGTTCATCGCATAAAAAGGCCACCTTGATAGATCTGAAACTTTACAAACATACAGGGTCATTCACAGAACTGGTTCGTTAGAACTTTTTGATGTTCTTGAAATTCAACATTTCTGAAAACTTGTACTTATAAGTGATATCATCTGGACCCATTAGCAAAATTATTTGCGCCATTGTACCACTTCCGATTTACCGGAAGTTGACGTCAACTATCTTAATTTAAATAGCATGGTACATTTTTTACGATTCTTTTGTATCGGGCATACAATTCTGCATCAAAACTTACTAAGACGCCTTACGTCAAAAATTAGCCGTTTTTGAGTTATTCATTTTTTTTCAAATATAGGGCCAATTGCAACTTTATGTTCAAAATTCTGTATTTCTGACGCCATTGCAGCGAAAGACCTCATATTTGGCATGTTATTAGCCGAAATAGCATACATCAAATTTACGTCCTAAAATTTATCGTAATTTATATAGGGTCGTCCAAAATTAACGTTCATTTCAACCAAGTTCACATCGATGAAAGTCACTTTTTTTAAATGGAACACCCTATATATTATTGCATTTTTGAATATACTTAATCTTAATACTCTCTTAATACACTATCATTGATTATTAGACATATCTTCATAGCTTCTATCTTTTACGGTTTTAGAGTTATTAGAGATTTTCTTATGGAAATCCGAAAAATACGCCTTTTTAATGCCCTTTTAATTGTCTGCCCGATACAAAAAACTCTTTCAAAAATATACCACGCTATTTAAATTAAGAAAGTTGACCTCAACTTCCGGTA
Source organism: Holotrichia oblita (assembly GCA_023690525.1). Classification (NCBI taxonomy): domain Eukaryota; kingdom Metazoa; phylum Arthropoda; class Insecta; order Coleoptera; family Scarabaeidae; genus Holotrichia; species Holotrichia oblita. The sequence continues at coordinate 57,779,894 of CM043018.1, forward strand.
ACCGGAAGTGGTACAATGGCTCAAGTAATCTTGCTGATGAGTCCAGATGATATCAGTTATAACTACAAGTTTTCAGAAATGTTGAATTTCAAGAACATTAAAAAGTTCTAACGAACCAGTTCCGTGAATGACCCCGACTTGCCACTGTCACAGTTGTTTGATGCTTAACCTCGCCAAAATGACCGCCTACAAATACTATTAAATATGATAAAGCGCGTGCGTCGCTAAACCTGTCGAACTTTGTCCACGCCTCGGAGCATGAACGATCTGTGACGGTTAAAAATAATTGTGGACACTTCTTTAACGAAACCAGAACAGATAACTCACAAATGAAAAACAGTACCTACGGAATTAACCAGAACGCTTTTTATCAACTGCGCTTGCGTCGGACGCCCGAGGATCTTTATTTTTCAAAACCAGAACAAACCTATAGTGTTCGCCTACACCTACTCTTCGCTACGATATGCTATAGTCGCATGCAACATCCATTCCTTAAAACACAGTGGCACGACGAATATTTTATAAATATCTTTGTCATTTTTTTTCTCGCACCTGGGAGGGAATTTGCGCAAAATATTTTGGATTTAAGTTTAATAAAATGACATCTTTCCATTTTGCATATTTTTTCATTTTATATCGAAAACACCCTGTATATAGCAGATTTAGCCTACAATTTCAGTAGAAGATAAATATAATTAAACATTTTGATAAATATATTAATAGATGTACTATTTACTATATACGTATCATATTTTTCAAATAAAATGCAAATTTTCCATTTTTAGATAAATGAAATTTGCTTTAAAGCAAATACTAAATGGAAATTTCCCGCCGAAAATGTACCGGGTGGCCAACTTAGACTGACGCTCGGCCAAATCTCAGAAACAGTTTATAGTACACGCTGAGAAAAAACGTCACTGACTAAAGTGGCCCCGATGGACATCTGAAAATTATTTAGGATATTGTAGGATGACAGCTAAATTGCCTAACTAACCACCTAAAAAACTAAATTCTTATTTTTTGCAAAATTTCCCAACTTAACGTCTATCACAAATATGAAAATCTGAATTTTCTGTAAATTTCGCATAATTTACACTTGATTTTTTTTTATATTTTGTCAAATAAAGAGAGGGTAAGCAAGAAAGCTTTATTTTGAAGAAACGCTTATAACTCACGTTCTGCTGAACCGAATTTTGCAAACTTAGTCTTGTTGAAAACAGCTCTATTCCTCCAGTCTAATGACTGCAAATTCGAAGCACTCTAATAAGTGAGTTGCATGATAGAGGTCGCTGTGTAAATTCTCTCTAACAATTTGAAACTCTCATAATAGACTAGCATCCATGATAATCTATTTCTTTAGCCACCCAACATTCCATGCACTGTTCTTTCTAAAAATCACAAAATTTATGTAGTTAAGTTTCTCTAACGCCCTCCAGTGGTGACGGAAACAATAACATTAAATAGTTCAAAGCAGTAACAATAGGTAAAGGAACATCCTTTTCAAGAAGACCAAATTTACTAAATTCCGCTTAAGGAAAGCAGAATAACGTTTTATCGAAACAATTCTTACCATTCATATGTTTCTTAAGATATCTTCGGGTAGGTCAAAGATAGCGACACTCGGTTTTCGCTAACTTTTATGTAGTTAGTTTAGCTTACTTTCTTAATCCGTAGTCAAAAATACAAGTTTGCAATTAATATTTTCGATATAAAACAAAACTTCCGAAATAATTTAAACGGGCACTGTTTAAATTATTTCGGAATCTTCTTGTAATATGATCTAGATGTCACTAGTTTTAAGGTACTTGTAACAGACACATGTAGACACATGTGTTCAATATATTATTAAAATCTATTGTGTATCGTGATTAACTGGTAATAGTTTTATCAAATACAACATGGCGCAGTCAAAAAGCTTAATAATAAGCTAATGTGGAAGAAATTTGTTTAGTTATAAAAATACTTTGTGAAATCTATGTGAAACATAACCTATAACTAAAGAAGACTATTGTGCAGAAAAAAAACTAAGAAACATGGATGTAAGATTACCAGCGCCTCTTTCATTCGAAGGCAATGTTGCTGAAAATTTCAAGCGTTTCAAAGAAAATTTTGAAGTTTATTTAATGGCATCAGGGAAAGATGCTAAAACAAGTAAAGTAAAAGTAGCCATATTATTAAATATTATGGGCAAGGAAGGTGTAGAGATATACAGTAAAAATCTCTTCCCTATAGTCACCTATAAATACGCGTATTATATATAGGTTTGTATGTGTGCGTTCGGGAAGAGAGCAGTGGGGAGCGCGGAGTCGAGCAGCGATGCACGCCTTTCTCGAAAAACTACAGCTAGACATTAGTAACAGTTTACTTGCGAAGGTGTATGGTTTGGTCAACTGTTGCGAATAATTTTCAGTTACCTTTATTTTTCTTCTACTAGAGTTCCAGTAGTTTCCTCATTATATTTTAGGGATTAGTATTTGCTTTCTTGGTTTTACTAAATTTATGGTTATTGATTATAAGCTAGCGTATAAGCTTACTTGTTTCGGTATACGATGGATATTTTTTCCCTTGACCAAAAAAAGTTTGTTATAAAACAGTATCATCTTGGTCGCAGCATAAGAGAAACTGCACGGGTATTTCAAATTAACTTTCAACATACCATTGCGTTTGAAACAATAAGACATATAATTAAAAATTTTGAAAAATATGGCTGTTTAAATCCGTTAAAACATACAAAGGCAAAGATACCGCAAAATGAAGAACGTGATTTTTTGATTTGTGCTTCTGTAGAGGAGCAGCCACAATCGTGTAGCACGAAAATAGCCGAACATCTTAACATTGCCAGCTGCACCGTTCGTAGGGTTTTGAAAAAAATAAGTACCGTTCGTATAAATTAAGCAAAACGAATGAGATTTTTCCTGATGACAAGTATAAACGTATGCAATTTTGCGAACAAGTTATGGAACGATGTAATAACGACGATAATTTTGTAAAAAACATATTGTTTACTGATGAAAGTTCATTTCCGTTATACGGTCGCCATAATCCAAGCGTTACAAGATATTGGTCAAGGGAAAATAAGCATCTTGTTTATAATGCTAGAACTCAATATCCTGAAAAATTAAATGTTTGGGCTGGCTTATTAGGCAACAACATAATTGGTCCATTTTTTATACAAGGAACCCTAAATGCAGCCAAATATTTAAGTCTTCTGCAGGATAATATAATTCCTGCTATACGAAATGTAGCAGACACAAATCTTATTTGGTTTCAGCAAGACGGCTGTCCTGCTCATAATGCCGCAATTGTCAGAGAATATTTGCGCAGTATATTTGATGATAGAGTACTAACCGGCTGGAGCGGTATTCAATGGCCTCCTAGATCACCCGATCTGTCTCCTAATGATTTTTTCTCTGGGGTCACCTTAAGACATCAATTTATGGGTTTGCAAATAATAGACCTAATAATCTGCAGGAATTACGGGCAAAAATTATTGAATCTATTCAAAATATTTCACCGCAAATGATTTTAAATGTTCACAGAAACTTTTATGACAGATTAGGGCATTGCTTGTTTGCATTAGGAGACCGTTTTGAGCATACAATACGTTAATTAGTTCAAGTCCGTTTAAGTTTACAGTTCTCTCTTACAATTAGTTTTGTTTTCTTATAGCAACTATGATAGGCGTTGAAACAGATTACTTTTTATTTTTTTAATTCAAGGTTTATTTATTATGTATGGTGTAAAAACAGAAGTTATTATGATTTACCGCTTTATTTATTGTTATTGTTATAAGTATATCTGGCATTGTTTTAAACGCTAAAAATATTGAAATCTTCCACATAAGTCCACACTTATTACTGTTAATTATTACATAAAGTCCCTATTATTACCGCTAGCTCGACGTCCATCGACGTTTATGTATGTCTGCATCGCTGCTACACCATGCGTCCCCACTCCTCTCTTCCCGAACGCACACATACATAACTATATAATACACGTATGTATGTACATATTTATAGGTGACTATAGGGAAGAGATTTTTACTGTATAATACACTAAAGTTAAGTGATGACGACAAAGAAGATTATGGGAAAGTTATTAAAGAAATAGAGAATTTTGTGACACCGAAGAAAAATGTTGTGTACGAGAGATTCATGTGCTATAATCGTAAACAGGAAGAAGGTGAATCGTTTGACCATTTTCTAACAGAAATTGGAGAAGAATTGTGAATTTGAAACTCAGAGTGATTCTATGATTAGGGACAGGATAGTGTTTGGTGTTAAGAGCAAAGAGGTACAAGAAAAGTTGTACGTATGAGTGAATTAACATTGGTGAAAGCTATTGAGTTATGCAGAGCCAACGAAGTATCTAGTGCACAAATCCAACAAGTACAAAGAAAGGAAAAAATTGAAGTTATTAAGAAAAAGACAAATAGACATTATGAAGAAAAGGATAAGAAGACTGAAAAGAAGAATAACGAGTTTAAATGTGTAAGGTGTGGGAAAACACATGGTCCAAAGGAATGTCCAGCCTATGGTAGCCGTTGCAACAAGTGCAAGAAATATAACCACTATCAAAATATGTGTACGAATAAATTTGTACAAGAAATAGAACAAGGTAATTTAGAAAATTCAGATAGTGAAAATCAGGTAACAATTACATGTATTTCTATTAATGAAATTACATCAGTAGAATAGTTAGAAACAATTAAGATAGAAAATAAAAATGTCCAAGTAAAAATAGATACTGGTGCACAGGTTAATGTCATCTCAAAATTAATATTGTTTAATTTACTAAATAAAAACTAAGTTAGTTACTTTAAATAAAACTAAGTTAGTTCTAGAAAGTTATGGCGGTTTCAAAATTTACCCATTAGGAACAATAGATCTAACATGTGAAGTCAATCAAAAAATATATAGATTAAAATTCGTTGTTGTTGAATGTAAATCTAAAACGATTTTAAGTTTACAACCTTGTATAGATATGCAATTTGTTAAGAAGATAGATAGTTTCAGTATTACTAAAACACAGGATCAATTTATTAAAGAAAACTTAGGTGTATTTACTGGTATAGGAAAGTTGTCAAAAAAGTGTACCTTAAAAGTCAAAGACGGTTCTAAACCTGTTGTAAAACCACCACGTCGAATACCGTTATCATTAAGAGATAAATTGAAAGATAAATTAGCTGAATTAGAAAATAAGAATATAATTACTAAAGTGTCAGAATCAACAGAATGGTTAAGTAATCTTGTTATAATTGAAAAGACAGATGAATCTGTTAGGATCTGTCTAGATCCAAAAGAACTAAATGAAGTTTTAATCAGAGAACACTGTTTCATTCCGACACTAGAGGAAATAAGTAGTAAATTACAAAATAAGCAATATTATTCACTGTTAGACTTTAAGGAGGGTTTTTATCAGGTCGAGCTAGATGAGCAATAAAGTAATTTATGTGCCTTTGCAACACCTTTTGGAACATATAAATTTAAGAGATTACCTTTCGGCATTAGTAGCGCTCCGGAATTCTTCCAAAAAATGAATGAAGAAAATTTTGGGGATATACATGGAGTAAGCATCTACTTTGACGACTTGTTAATTGCAGCTGAAACTGAAAGTGAGCATGATAGAATAGTAGAGGAAGTAATAAATAGAGCACGCAAATTAGGAGTAAAGTTTAATGAAAACAAGGTACAGTATAAAAAGTCAGAAGCCAAGTTCTTGGGACAGATTTTTAACAAAGAAGGAATGCAAATAGATCCAGACAAAGTTAGAGCAATAATAGAACTAGAAGATCCAAGTAATAAGAAACAACTTCAAGCAATTTTGGGAATGATAGGTTATTTGAGAAGTTACATTCCTAATTTATCTGACCTATCTGCACCACTAACGGCTTTTAAAAAATAACGTAGAATGGATTTGGATGGAAGAACATCACAAGGCACTAGGTAGAATCAAAGCATTAATAAGTGCGGCACCAATTCGTAGAAATTTTGATGAAAACATATTACCTGTAATTCAAACGGATGCTTCACAGAACGGGTTAGGTTGCTGTTTGTTACGGGAAGGGAAGCCAGTCACTTTCGCCTCACGGGCACTCACCAGTAGTGAAAAGAATTTTTACAAATTCAGAAGGAATTTCGCGCTATAGTTTTTGCTTGTCAAAGATTTCACCATTACATATATGGTCGAAAAGTGCAAGTTAAAACTGACCATAAACCGAATGTTGCCATAATGAAAAAGCTATCGCAGACATTCATTCAGCTAGGACCCAAAGAATGAAAATAAAGTTGTTAAAATATGATCTTGATGTGCAATATATTCCGGGAAAGGATATGTTAATAGCAGATTTGTTATCTAGACATTTTATCAAGGATACAGTAAACGACGAACCTTTCTTTATGGAGATTGTACATAGTATAGAAAGACATATTAGTATCAGTGATAAAAGGAAAGACCAGTTTAAAGAAGAAATCAAGAAGGACGGTACATTAAGCAAACTGACACAAACGCATTTACGAGGATGGCCTAAAGAGTATAAGAAAATACCGGATGAGTTAAAGGCATATTGGGGTCATAGACAGGACATTCACGTGAGTAACGGGCTTTTATTTGTAAATGACAAAATCATTGTGCCTAGTACACTAAGAATGAAAATGTTAAGACAAATACATGCAAACCATTTTGGGATGATTAAAATGCAAGAACGAGCAAAGCAATTGTTGTTTTGGCCAGGAATGAATGTGGATATTAAAAACTTTGTGGAGAACCGTAAGGAATGTGAGAAATATAGAAATAACAACATGAATGAACCGCTAATATTACATGAGTTACCAGAATTACCATTCAATAAATTAGGATGTGACATACTAGAGTATGGAGGTGAGTCATTCCTAATAGCAGTTGATTATTTAACAAAATGGATTGAGTTAATAGCTCTGCGTGATAAGACATCCACAAGTGTCATAAAGGCTTTAAAAAACATATTTAGCATACATGGAATACCAGAAATTATCGTGGCTGACAATATGCCATTTGGTTCCGCCGAATGCAAGAAATTTGCCAATCAATGGAACTTTAATTTTCGTACTTCTAGCCCACGATATCCGAGATCAAATGGTCTAGCAGAACGCGGCGTACAAACAGTTAAACAGATGTTAAGAAAATGTAATGATATGCAACTAGCACTACTAGAATATAGGAACACGCCGATAATGGGTATAGATAAGTCCCCAGCACAACTGTTGATGAGCAGATGACTAAGATCAAACATACCAATTGTGACAAATTTATTAAAACCACAAACTGTAAACTATTCTCAAGAAAGGTTGAAACTAGACAATAAACGAGAACTGTATAAGCATTATTATGATCGAACAGCCTTAGCAAGACCAGAGTTAAATCCAAATGAGGTAGTAGTTATGAAGACGGAAGATGAGACAAAGTGGAAGGCCGCAAAAATTATAGATAAAGATAAAGAAAATCCTCGATCGTATTGGCTAAAAATTGAGTCTAGAAATATTATACGAAGAAATAGTCACCATCTAAGAAAGTCAAAAAGTGATTTTATAGAAAGAAAAGGAAGAGGATTGGGATCAGTCATACCAGAATAAAACGGATGCCCCAGACTTAGAAGCAACAAGGTCATTGAAACGAGAAGTAAGAAGACCCACTAAATTTAAGGACTATGTAATGTACTAAACTTACAATGACTATTAATACAATGTTTTAACTTTAAGTTAGAAGGGAAGGTGTAATATGATCTAGATGTCACTACTTTTAAGGTGCTTGTAACAGACACATGTAGACACAAGTGTTCAATATATCATTAAAATCTATTGTGTATCGTGATTGGTAATAGTTTTACCAAATACAACACCTCTAGTATGCGCGTCACCTATTAGATTGCTTCGAATTTGTAAGTATTAAATTGGAATAAAACTATTTTCACTATTCTCCTCTCCTCCCGTTATTTGACAAAATACAAAAAAAATTGTCCGATGCAAAATACGTCATATTTGCGACAGACTGAGTTGGTAAATTTTGCATGAAATAAGAATTTAAATTGATAATTTCCAGCTGGTTTTTGAGGTCGCTTTAGTAAGTGTACATGAAGTTGGAAAAAATTGACATATGTATATACGTACATAGTCAGATGTATATTTCTTGCTATACTATAATTACAAATTTTTCATTTCAGTTTTTCTAAAAGAATCCCCTACAGACTTGGCAAGATACTTTTCTTGTTTGTCACGCTACAGACATGATACTTCGTCACTAAACGCTTGGCTGCCTCGATGCGATCGAACGAGCACTTTGGAAAGTTTTTATTGACTGTCTACCATGCCAGAACTTCGGCTATTTCCAAAAGTTTGGTCTTTTAAGATATAAAAACGGAATTCGCAACGCTAAAACGATTTAGATGGTGGACCTGATACTTAACTGATTTGTATTACAAAAAATTACGTTATATAAGACATGCAGCTTTCTTTATATATTACATATCGAGCATTCACTGAGTATCAAAATTATACTTACTATAAGAACATGCCATAAAAACAATGTTCATAGTTTTCAAAGAGCGCCGAACTTATTATGCAAAAAGAGAATTCAGTTTATCACCGAGCAATGTATGTATTAATCAAACAACGTCACTGAATGTATGAAAAAATGTATAAATTATGGAAACAACTCTGTGTCGTATACGGCGACATGCTTTCGTTTAATCGATAGACATTTTCTAACAGTTTGTTTAGGATAGATCAGTTTTCGTGTAATCGCGATTCGGGTAATCAAGATTATACTATTCTTGCCGAAAAGGTATATGCTTTTTTCATGGTTTTCTTCCAGTAGAATATTGAGAAGATCTGCCCTCCGTATTTATAAACTAGAGGGAAGTAGACCACTTAAATTGTTCCAAATTCTGAATACTGGAACAAAGCTGTCGTTTTCGAAAATAAAAATATAAATTGACGCTGGGTTTCCAGAAAAAAACTTCAGATATAACACTAATAATAAGTGGTAATATTAACATAAATTCGGTATGAATTTGAAGCTAGTAAAGTTAACAGGTTTAAGAAACATGTTACATGCGATCAATGATTCAACAAAAACATGTGTATAAACCTGAATAGTAAGGCATCCACATACGTACACACATATCCAATAACCCGTACTAATACGATTCCAAGGTACTTCAAACTGAAATCGTAGTCGTTATGCAGAAGGTGGAAGTATAGTAGAAGCGCAGGTGTATTTCCGCCCGAAATTAAATCAAGTGATCGATAGCTGTCATCATTCCACCTTATTACCGCTGCAGGGACTCCTTCCTTCGCTCACCATTCGTACAATGCGGTGGAAGCAGCAATCTTCTAAAATTACATTTCGCTGCTCTAATGCTATCCTTTTCGCCCCTTCCTAAATTCATCAGCGATCATCATCTATAGGTTTAACCAAGCTTAACCGCTTTCTATCAGTGAAAAGTTCGCATATACACTACTACAAAATGGAAGACAAAATTGCAAGCAATGTTGCAGGAGCTAAATATGTATGCACATATACTTACTATGGCAAGAAGCTCAATACAGGAAATAGTGGTGGACTAATAGATTAAGCGCTTGCATGTATAAGGCGATGGCATGATAATTAGAAATATATATTATGAATACATGAAACACTATTTCTCTTTTACTTGAGTAACTGTCCTGCGGTTAGTTTATCATGTATCAAATACTAGACTTACGAATACGGTAGCGAACTTTAAATGGATAACATATCACAATTGTATCGTACTATTACTTAAAAAAAACACAAACCCATTGGTGCCGCATAAAACATTTCTTTATGGACCTGTTTTAATTGTGGAATTTTGTTACACGACAGTAAATTATCTGTTATGAGAAGAGTTTCCTGTGTTTGACCGCGTCATTAGTGTAATATATGTATATATAACCATTTGGTATTTTATATACAGATGAAACAGCCGTCCTATAGTCGGGGCATCATATATCGGAACTATTCGGGAATAGAGAAGTAGGGATGTATTAGTAGATAGTTACATGCACGCTTCATTCGAGACCGCACGGTTGTATTCTGTTCAATACATATGCACAATACAATAATAGTTTGCTTATTCTAACAATTTCTATAAACTTTCTAAACTAAACAGAAGTTTGTGGTAAAAATATAGATGATGAACTCGTCACAAATAGGAGAAGCAATTACACACGTAACGAAGACAATAATTTCTGTTCATAAGTAAATAAATTAAATGGCCCAATTATGTTGTTATGTAATAGGCCAGCCCAAACATTTAATTTTGCAGAGTATTGTGTTCGAGCGTCATAAGTACAAGGTCTCTTTTCTTGTGACCAATACCTTGCAACACTTGGGTTGTGTCGACCATGTAAAGCGAACGAAGACTCGTCTGTAAATATAAGTTTTACACGGATTTAAACAGCCATACATTTCAAAGTTATTGATTATATGACGAACTGTTTCAAAACAAATAGTTTGTTGGAACTCATCGTTAAATAGGCGTACAATATCTCTTATTGAGTAACCACGATGATGTTGTTTTGTAACATATTTCTTTTGTTGAAGGTTAACAATGTCCATAATGAATTACAAAACAATCAGCATCAGTAATAGTAACAATAATAATCGTATATTTACGATAGTATGAATTACTTTATCTCGCTAATACAATACAACTGTGCGCTGTCGAGTTAAGCCTACTAATGCATCCCTACTTCTCTACTCCCGAATGCTTCCGACATACGATGCCCCGACTATAGGGCGGCTGTTTGATCTGTATAGATAATCATAAAGTAAGGGCTATACTTTAAAGTCTTACATAACTTCAAGAAATCAAGCTAGTAGCTAAAAGTAAATGGAATCTAGTTGCTTTTGGATTTCGATTTTACTGTATCTGTAAAAAATAAAAGAGTTTTTGTTACAATTGTCGTCATGAGTGTTAAAACGAAATCATTCAATTTGGAATTTTATTTTGAAATTAAAACTTAAGTAGACGTAGGGTTCAAACGACTCTGTAATAGCATTGGATATGAAAGAACAGGGTATCTAACTGACCTACCAAGATCAGGAAGACCAAGAATTAGTGATAGCCAAGTTGCAGAGTTTCTTCATGAAAATTACATAACCAGAGGTAATCCACTAGCAATCAGCAGTGCAAATGCGACATCCAAGCGATTGCAATGGCGAATTGTGGAATCAATACTCGAAACTGTAGAATCTGGTCTGCAGAAAATCCACAAGAAATCGTTCAAAAAGGTCTTCACGACACGAAAGTCACCGTTTGCTGCTGTTTTGCAGCTGATTTTATCATTGGTCTCTATTTCTACGAGGAAATGCAGAATGGAGAAGCCATATTTGTACATAACTGCAAACGGTGAACGATACTTGCAAATATTAAGAGACTATGTTATTCCTCAGCTGCAAAACGAGCACCACGAAATTGAAATCATCATTTTTATGCAGGATGGAGCACCCCCGCAGATCGTGTGTTAACAAGACATTTTGTAAATTCATGGGCACTCATCTGACCTTAACGCAGCGGATTACTGGCTGTGCAATTATTTAGAAAATTGAGTGTTTAGAAGACCACCAACAACGCTACAAGAATTAAAAGACAATATTATGGAGCAATTTCGTGCAATTCAACCACATGTTATGGAATCCTGTGTACAATTTGTAGGAAAGGTTGGTAATCTTACAACAACAAAATGGAGATGCATTTAGCAATTGCCGTAACTAGTTTTGTGCATACTAAATCCCATTTCTTAAGCAATTAGATTTCATTTATTTTTTGTTATTAACTTAATTTGTTAAAAAATTATAATAATTTAAAGTATATCCCTTATTTTACGATTACTATATACATTACAATACTATGATGCGGTTAAAATCTAGAATTCCTCATAATAGAAACTCGAACCACGACCTTCAATATAATTTATCGCAAATTTTGAAATGTCTTTTAAATAAATCACAGAGTTGCCACTGGAACGTATCAGCTGATACAGTATACCCTTATATTAACCTATATTAGCAATGAACGAAAAGAGAATTCATGTATAAAGCTACTTTAAGATTCTAAATGCGTGCTTATGTGAGATAATTTACATACGCTTATGTTTTTGTGATTTTTCTGTTCATATTGGAATATTATCCTGTTACAAAATTCCTGACTTACACATTTCTTTTAAATATTGAAGATGTTCTAAAGCTGATATGGTGTTGTAGAACACTAATATGATTAGTTGCTTTTCAAGTAATGCCATAAAAAGAAGTTATTAGTTATTAGTTATTACGTCCAGAAATCATTCTAACCCATCTCTCACTCCACATATTTCCGAGAATTTACAATTTACATCGACCGGTCCGACTGGATCTGGACTGCAATTTATAGACTGCAATTCCCAACATTTCCATTCCCTAATATTGTCCTATATGTAATTTAGTTATTTTAGTAATTTATTTGCCGAGTACAAAGACAATGTTTGAATCCGTATTTCCACATTAAAGCAAATTTCATTTTCCTAAAAAAGATTACTGCATTAATGAACTTCTTCAGTATATTTTCCAATTTTGGAAAGAATGAAACAATTCCGGCTCCTTTTTGTGTAGAGATCCTAGTAATAGCTTACGTGTACGAATTATTTTCAAATTGTAATTATAAGGAAATTTAAGCTAAGCATTCATTTTATTGCATTAAAAACACTATCAAAACACATCACAAGCTTTTTTTAAGAAATAAAATACAAATGAAATATTATAGCTGCGAATTATATGCGTGGCTTCAAGGCTTGCAGAACGTCATTACTGCAAGTCGGACAACGCAGTGTTCAGAATTCAATATTAGTGCTATTATTAGGAACACACAAGAAGTTAGTCTAAACTGTAACTGTTTAAAATAATATATCTTCTTGGAGAAATTTGTACAGAAGTTATATGTCGCTTAAAAATCATGACAATGAAGCAATTTTATATTTATTAGCTCCATACTAGTCCCTACTAGAATACCATCAATAACGTTCACGAAGCGGAAGGAAAATTGTCTAACAACCGGACATAACAGATGAATTATGACCAGTGCCTGCAAAATTTCACGACATCGTAAAAGTTACCATGACAGTATAGCGCGCAGTATTCGCAACTTTTACCTTTAATGCACAGTTGGTAGATACGACTGCGCTCCCATTACAGTCCGTAGCATGTTCTGTACTTATAGATCACTCGAATGGTGGCTTACAATTGCTTGAAAACCGAGGCGTCTTAAAATAAATGTCCCGAATTATATTTTACTTATATGCGGTAAAATAGATACCATTAAAGAACGGTAGAATTACTTCCGAAGAAGATTCGTATATGCAAAGATATTGCATATAGCAATTGAAATCGATTTAAGAAATTTGAATATCGGCAGGATGCAGTTCGTGGATTTCTACGTGATAGTCTTAACAATGGCTTATCAATATGATAGATATTTCGAAGATATTCACATCGGATATTTCCGACAAACTCGGGGTGCACTCTTGCTATAGTTCATAGAGTAAACGTTCCAGAAACAAATGTTAATATATAGAATACTAGAAAGAGAAGAACAGCGATTAGGTAGATTCTAAAAGCTGACTTTATATTCCTGAACTGAACAATTTTTAAACAATTTGGATTTATTTGTTCTTTGTAATTTATATACAGCCTAGGCAATAAAATTTGGTACATAAAAATTTTATTATCAGGCTTAGGTACAATTTTTTATACGGAATTATACCTGTGTATATACTCGTATGTACATAGGAAAACCTAAAAATCGACTTGGACATTACGTGGCCACCACTATTGCAGTAATTTTCAAAAAGTCATTACGAATGAAGCTGATTTCAACGATAAAAACAAAAGTTGTTGAAAAATGTTGTTCACAGTTTAAATTTAGGTCCTGTTACGCGCACACAAGACGCATACGGGGCGCGCGCGACGCCGCTATCGGATTGAATAACGGAAGCAGTAATAAAAAAGACGCACAAAAAGGTATTCGGAACGGTGTTAGGCACTGACAATCGACCTACCTGATGGTGGGGGTTGAATTCTCGAAGGCGGCTTATCTCAGTGAAGACGGTCGTGGGGACAGATGTTATAAAGGGTGCGCCACTGTTTTCTCTTTTATCTTCGAGATTCACTAGATACTTATCCCGGAAAACAAAAAGCAAGTACGGTTTGGGGTAATTGGATAATGTCAAACGCAAGAAAAATTTCAGACAAGAACAGTTGTTTAATAATAGTAATATTAATGTTGAAGACAATACGTAGTAGTCCCGGAACAGTCAAATAACTTTGTTATTTGAAAATTATGATTTCTGAAATTTGGTATGGGGGTATAGTTAATATAAATGCATTTTATGCAATACAGTTTATATTTTTTTCACTTCCGGTTTAATCGGTAATGCGTCCAACTTTTTTTTTAAACGGAACGCCCAGATTTTTTTAACATTTTTGAATGCAAAATAAAAAACTACGTTCAGGAAGTATTAAGATGTTTATTTTTATTCACAAGAAAACAGTTAAAAAATTAAAAAAGTGTCCTAATACAGAAAAAACAAGATACCTTTGAAAAAAGTTGTTTAGTGTTTGCATTCTTTTTGCCGTCATATTTGACAATTTTAAAAGCGTTTTAACTTTTGCATCGTTATAAATTTACTTATTTTAGACATTAACACGTTTAAAAATGGCAGTAAAACTTACTGAATTCTGATTCAGTAAGTTTTACTGCCATTTTTGCATCATTAATATCTCAATTCGTTCTGACGAATTGAGATATTAATGATGCGTGGGTACGGTGATGTCAACGTTCTTTTGAAGAGGTTCGTATTTTGTTTAATACTGTTTATCCGGATCGTCACATTAGTAAAAGTACGGTATGCCGAACAATTCAAAAGTTTGAAGTCTTTCGTCAGGTGAAGGATTTACCTAGAAGGGGACGTCCATTAACAGCAACAGATGAAGAAACTAGTTTGAATGTGTTACTTACAGTGGAAGAAAATCATCACGTGTCCACAACAGAATTAGGTCAAATTCATGAGATCTCTCAAAAATCTGCTCATAAGATTCTTAGATCAGCAAGAATGAAAGCCTATAAAATGTATCCCGTCCATGAGTTAACTGAAGATGATCCAGATCGTAGACTATATTTTTTACGAAACAATGACGGAATTGGTCGAGCAGCAGCCTAATGTTTTAGATCACATCATTTTTTCAGATGAGGCAACGTTTTGTCTCAACGGCACTGTGAACAGACATAATTGTCGCTACTGGTCAATTGAAAATCCGCATTGGATTGAAGAAGTCCATACACAGCGTCCTCAAAAGGTGAATGTCTGGGCTGGTCTTGTTGGAAACAACATCATAGGACCATTTTTTATAAGAGGAAATTTAACTGGCAACGTCTACTTAAATTTATTCTATTTATTTATTATTTATCCAAGTGCAAACAGAGGTGATCACCCTAATGCACATTTTTGGTTTCAACAAGATGGAGCTCCCCCATTTTGCCCGTACTGTCCGCGATTATTTGAATGAAATTTTTCCGGAACGTTGGATCGGACGTAGAGGAGCAATCGAATGGCCAGCACGTTCGCCAGATCTCTCGCCATTAGATTTGTTCTTTTGGGATCACTTGAAATGTCAAGTGTACAAAAATCGTCCCCACAATCTTGAACAATTGGAAGAGAGAATAGTTCAAGAAGCCAATCGCATCACTCCAGAACAAATACAAAATTCAATAAGAAATTTTACTGACCGTTTACATTTTTGTCAAATTGTAAATGGAGAGCATTTTGAACAATTATTGTAATCGCAATCTGAATAGACAGGTAGCTTGATTTTTCTGTATTGGGATACTTTTTAAATTTTTTAACTGTTTTCTTGTGAATAAAAATAAACATCTTAATACTTCCTGAACGCAGTTTTTTATTTTGCATTTAAAAGTGTTAAAAAAATCTAGGCGTTCCGTTAAAAAAAAAAGTTGGACGTATTGCCGATTAAACCGGAAGTGAAAAAAATAAAAACTGTATTGCATAAAATGCATTTATGTTAACTATACCCCCATACCAAATTTCAGAAATCATAATTTTCAAATAACAAAGTTATTCGACCGTTCCGGGACTTTTTACTAACGCTGTATATTCTTAAAGTGACTTGTTGTATTTTGTATATTTCGAAATGGACTCTATTCATATATACAGAAACACAGTATACCCGTTCCAATCTGCAGATTGTTACTTCACATAAAATCTGACAAGTTATGTCAATTCAAATTACTTGGAAATATATTGTTACAGATTGAACCATAAAATTACACTAGATGGTAAATAATTTAGGAATATATATCTATATAACTCGAGCAAAATACGTTGAGTGCTCTACGATAACCAAAATTGTATAAAATAAAAGAAATATACGGGTCGATGGCCGCAGTGTATAGGCGGCCGACTATCGTTGTGAGAGGACGATAGGCGCCGCCGGGCTTCAATTCTCTGGAGGGACAGTGACATTTTTTCAGAGAGTTTAATCCCGGATCGCCTTGCCATTCGCTATTGGGAGCAAAATGATTAACAGCACAGCATCATAAAAGGCGGCACACAAAACTATATCGCGAGTTACGATAGATGTTGCTCGGTGTAATTGTTCGGAGTATCTTGGACCTTAGATACTCTATTCCAGAATTCGTGGGTTGATGGTGACGTACCAAAGAGATTTACTAAGTACCAAAATTAATTCGAGACGTATACCCGGTCGTTAGCCAAAATTGTAGATTATAATTTGTAACTAGGAGACTACAATAAAATTCTAACAAGAAAGCTACACTAAAAGCTCCTGAAATTTGAAAAGATAAACGGAAAATTAGACAAAGGGAAATGAAGAAGCATGTGACAAAGAAACTTTAAGAACTTTAAGAAGAAATAATTAGAAAATGATCTATCCTAGGTCCATCAAATGAGATATCAATAGAGAGCGTAGTAAAAGGGCTTTAAAATGAGCTGAAAGTATACAGGATGTTCCATTTAAAAATTTCGAGATTTCTTCGATTTTGCAAAATTGTGAACACCCTGTATAAAGCGAGCAGCTGCAGAATTTATTTCACATAGTAACGACAGTCCATACTAGTAAAAAATATTCCACTCTTTTGGTTTCGAATTTTTTGTTTTTTCCTATGCAGAATAGCTTACTGAAATGTATCAATTTATCAAGTAAAATCATTGTTTACACAGAAACTATCAACTTTGGACCTATACAACATTATATCGTTGTAACCAGCTTTCAATCGCGGATCATTTTCTCTATTAATATACAGGGTGTTCCATTTTTAAAAATGCATCTTTAGTCTGGCATTTCCACCTGGAACACTCTGTATAAAACAAAATATTTTTAAAACGTGCACTTGATGGTGCAGAAGAATAGCCGATGACTAAATATTTGACAAACTTTCAAATAAGCGTGTAATGTGCCGTCCCCGCGTCGCTGCCGTACCCTGTATAACCCGCAAAATATTTCGGTCTGTTACGTATTTGGATCACATCGTTCATTTCGGAGGAGCTCCTAAACACTATATATCGTTGTATAACAGTTTTATATTTAAGGGTGGGTTACCTGACGCGACAGCTCTTGCTGTATAATTGCCGTAAGTAATGATACTTTGTTAATTATATCACAATATCTCACGTGAATACCAATCCTGTGGTACGTTGCTACAAGTCAATGCTGATAACTCACATCTAACGGACTGTTCCTCGTTCTTACCACTATGGCTATCGTGGAGTTCATGTCATAATAGCATCTCTAATTTGTTGATGCATTTTTCAAAAGTGTCTTACATAACTGCACTTACAGTTAAGTATATTATTTACTCGAAAGTTGTTACTTGTAATCCTTATACTATACGTTATATATGTATGTATACATTATGTTTATTGCAATAACAAAGACAAAGGACAGAAACTAAATATCTCAAAGTAACCAACCAGTGCCTATTTTGAAATCAGTTGAACGTAAATTACGTTCATATAAAAATTCCAGGCTTGGCATTCAACCGTGATTTTGGTAATGGAATAATTGCTGAAACGTATCAACGATTTAGTTTATTGATTACAGCTCGTCGCGGGTTTTATTTGTTTGTTTTTTCATGAAACCTATTTTCCATCAGTTCTATATTGGGCGATTAAGCGAACCTTTATATCCTAGCGAAATTTATTCACCCGTTTTCAATGCGCCATCGCGCTGGATACGAAGCAGATAGAAGACAAATTTATAATGGACGAGACAACGCAATGCCTACTAAATTATTTAGAGAGAATTTTCGGTCACCGAAATTGACAAAATTTAGTTCAAGCACGGATAAGCGTAAAGTTTCCCGCCGCTTGCCTCAACAGTGGAAGAAAATGGGAATACCATGTCATCCTACTTAAATCAGATAAAATAGTAATCATTTTCAATAAATTTTAAATCGATAGCATACATATAATGAATGGATTACTTTTGATGTATTAGATAAGTTCCATATGTAAAGGTTACTGCAGACAGACTTCATTGTAGTTATCTAAACGTGACAACCTACTTTTTACACAATTAGGTTAGTGACATGCTAGAACATGTCTCTGCAACTACATAAGAAAGTTACATACCGATTACAGATGGAATGGCTAAAAGTTTATCTTTTCATTTAAAGATGGGGAATAAAAGTTTTTTAATTGTTAGCAACAATTTTAGAATGATCACTTCATTACGACAGACATTAATATGTTACACCGCGTAGGCGTGGTTAGTATTATAGTGGATTATTATTATTGTATGAGGTCTAATTGCTAGAAAACAAAAACACGTTATTGTTGTGAGTTAATGAGAGTAGTAATAAAACAAGTGTGACAGAATGGTCGCGTAAGGTACTAATAGTTGTATTCTTTTAATTGTAGTTATACTTGAATTGTTCCAAAACCCAGTACAATTGGTGTCAGGTGTGGGCTACTAGTTTCGTAAAATAAGTGAAAGTATGGAACAAGGAAAGTGTTTTTAAAGATTTAAAAGTGTCCGACTTAAAACGAGAGTTTGAAGAGAGGGACTTGGAAATCAGCGGAAATAAGTCCACGCTACAGAAACGACTGCAGGATGCATTTGCAATTGCATCTTTTGCATTTGCATTTGCTTTTCGAAGAAAGAAATCCAGAAGATTTTTATTTGACGTATGTTCTGACATTGGCCTAATTTTCGCAGATATAAAAGGAAATTCCAGGAAAGTAGAAGAATATGTTACAGCTTTGAAAGAGGAACTAATCAATAAAATTGGTATAAATTCTAAAAAGGCAGAAGCACTGGAAGATCACGTTGGAAATACATTTAAAATTATGGAAGAAAAACTTCAACTGCTGGAGAACAAAATTGAACAAAACATGCTTCCGGACGCTGAACAAAGGGATTTGAAACAGTTTGAAGCAGCTGCCGAGGCAAATGGGTGGTCACCAGCTAATAAAGTAGCTACACTTACTGTATCACTACGTGGAGACGCACCCGAAGTGTTACACACGCTATTACCGGATCAATTACAAAAATATTCAGAGTTAGTTAAACGCTTAGACATGCGTTTTGGACATTTACATTTGGAACATGTGTTTCGATCTCGAGTTTTCAAAAGGACAACGAAACGTTGCAGGAATTTGAAGCAGATATTGCACGTTTGGCTCGACTAGCCTATCCTACTGCTCCAGATGATTTCATCGAATGTTTGTCTGTGCAAGCTGTCGTTGATGCTGAAGCAAGAAGCGACGATGATTGCGGAAACCCTAGTCAATGAATGGATAAATCGTTTTGAAGTACCGTTGGAGTTATACTCGGATCAAGGGCGAAACTTTGAATCCCAGATCTTTCAGAACGTATGCAGGTTGATGGGCATAAGAAAAACTAGAACAACTGCTCTGCATCCCCAGTCCGATGGTATGGTTGAACGAATGAATAGGACCATCAGCTTCGTACTTTAAGTGTCAGTTAGATGGTAGTCCTATTCATAATGCTATTTTGGTAAGATAATGGTTAAATGAACAATTTGAAAATCGCTGGATAGGACAAAACAGTCCTCGGATTGCGTGGCCGCCGAGTTCCCCAGACCTGACGCCACTCGATTTTTTTCTTTGGGGTTTTCTAAAGCATAATGTATACAAATCAAGACCACAAACTGTACAAGGACTACGGGATAAGATAATACAAGTCTGCGCAGAAATTACTCCAGAACAAATACGAAAAGTATCTATGAACGTTCTTAAAAGGATCGAGAAGTGTATTGAAATAAATGGTAGAAGAAGAATGGTAGAAACGGCGAGAATCTTGTAATTTTTGTAACGGAATTTTCTTTGTTTCGTTTCAGTTTTGTTTTAAGTTTCTATTTCATTTTTGATTTGTCAAAACTAAACATATTAAAAGTAATAATAATACCATGTTACTGTAGTTTAATTTTATTTCATTGTTTCTTCATGGATAACTTGACTTTTAGAACAAATTTCTGGAAATGATCAGTGCATTTTTAATTTACCTACAGAATCGGTATTACTAAAAAGTTTTCGATAAAGTTTGGTACATGCCCGTTTTGAAAGCTGGTGGCGTGCACAGATTTTTTTAGTCTGAATAATGTCAACTGTGGTATTTTTAGCGATTGACGAAGCGATTAAAAAAAGTAGATTATGGTTAGAAAGCCGAAGTGAATCATGGGAAGAATTATTAGCAAATTGGCGTAACACTTTTCCAATTAGACAGACTAGTGAAGCCAAAACAGTGAATGAATATATAGAAGAATGGTCGCCATTGAAGCTTGCAAAAGGTTATACTTTAGTAAGTAAATCGAGTATAAAAAATACTTACAGTTAGTGTCTACAATTATTGCTTTCCTTAATTCCAGATTGATATAGATTTTGATGAGCTACACCCTAACAAAGGATTGCTGTTATGGGAAGAGTGGTCGTTTTTTTAATATTTTACTAGAGCAGAAGTCGCAGCTAACAGAAAAAAACGCTGTGGCAAAAATAGAGTTGTTGAACGAAGATTTATCAAAGAGTATGTGGTAAATTATATATATACATGGATACATGTAAATTTTATTACAGATAAAATTGTTGCACTACAGTTAGAACTTCTAGCATATTTGGTCCCTCCACGAGGTCGCACTCGTCGAGGAAAAGAGCATTGGAAACCATCCATCATAGAATGCAAAGAAAGCATCATACTACATTCGCAAGTAAGATATTTTAACTTAACATTTTCACGTTTATTACACTTTAATAAATGTTCACATAATTGCAATATGTATGTACAGACTGTTCCAAAATTAATGTCGCTCCCAAGGCTAAACAAACCCATAAAAATGATATTTCCCATAATCCAATACGATTTTTCGTTAGTGAATACTAATTTCGTTAATGCGGTGCAAACCAAATATCTATTAAACTTCATGCATCTAATTTGCATTAGCAGTTATAAGGTGTTTTTCGGAGCAGGAGGTGACATTAATTTTGGAATAGACGGTACATATATTCGTTTTTCATGCTAAATTTAAGCGCTTTGTTATATCTTGTAGAGAGAATGTTCTATTTCTTTCATGAGTTTTATATATAGTAATATCAAAGACAAGATATATGCTGAGAAAATATCTACAAAAGATATAATAGAAGGACCCATACATGGTGATGTGTACGATATGCATTCGATAGCGTATTAAGAGGTTAAGAAGTATGTTTTAAGTTTAACGCATCTTACCCTAAGGAATCAGAACATATATGGTTTTTAATTCAGTGCGGGCTATTTAAAATTAAAATGGTTAGAAAAAACTAAACACATACATCATGTGGACATAACTAAAATGAATAATTTAACTAGCGTTTGGATATCTAGTATTTAAGTTATTTTTAATTTGAGCAATTATTTGAGCAGATGAAAATCTAGCAGAAAGTTTTTAAAGCGAGATGTCTGTTAGAGACAAGTTTAGTTTTAACAGTTTTTTATCAACATCCTAATTCATTGTTTATAATCCATGATAATTTAAACTAGCGAAGGATACGTTGAAAATATTTGCCTCTTAATATTTCAAAAGAATTTACTTTCCTAACATTCAAATCCGCAAAGTGACGCGAGAAATTATTGATTTTCGAAGATCACTAGATTGGTCGTAATGTACTTTGACAATGACCTGATACAGCTCCCGAACAACGCACTGCTGAACATTTTCGTGTTGGTCTGCATTAAAATATAATGTCCCATTGCGGACAAGGAAGGAATAATAATCACAACTTCGTTTGTGGGACCGAACCGTTTATACAAGATATTAAAACACAAAAAAGATTTCTCAAAATAAAACGCTCAAACCATTTCTCTGGGAGAATCTTCCTGGTTTGAACATTCCAAAATATTCTTTACAAACTACAATAAACATAGAGAAAAAATGGCTATAACCAAGTAAAACGTAATCCTCACAGATTTTCGTTCAGAGCATTGTCATCTTGGGGAATATATGAATATAGACGTCTGAAACAGAAAAGCAACTGTAATTGCGGGCTGGAATTAAAATCTTGAAACCTACGTTTAACTTGGCAGTGTATCACGGAAACTCTGACCCAAATATCTAGAAAGACGTCGCAGATGATGAAGAAATATCTTAACTATCATTTATTGCAATAAGGTGGTTCAGTAGATCAATTTTCATTTACCTGGAATACACACCCAAATTAAATCTAAATCTAAATATAACCAACACTGGGCATTTTCCTTTGCCTTGAAAAAACAGTGTACAACATCATGAGTAGGAAAACAATGCCGCTATCACGCCACTTTGACCTTTGACCCCGCGAAGGAATTTACTTTCGCTAATTACCGCTAATTATTATGAAGGTTGTTTTTGATAATTTCACTGTCAGGAATGCGAGCAATTTTGTACGAATTCCAATTTCATAGTTGTTTTTAAAAATTTTACGGGCCAAAATATATTAACGATTATGACGAGGTCAAGAGAAATGTTCATATATCATGAATAATTGCTTCTAAATTTTTATATTATGTGTAATAATTCTAAATTTGATATTCTCAATTACTAATATCTAATACTTACATGTGAACTCCTTATTTACATTGTCCGATACGTTTAAAATAAATATTCGGAATTTTTGGCACTCACAGTTCTACACCATTTTAAATCTAAGAATTTAAGAAATACATTATACATGGACACAGCATGGTAACAATACATATAACCGAATTATGTCTAATAGCTTTAACGTCACCGTTGGAATGTGCATGGAACGCTGCTAATTACCGCTAATTATAATGGTTGACCCCGCGAAGGAATTTACTTCTATGTGCAAACTATTTCATTATCACCAAGGCTGTTTTGGAAAAATAAGTTTCTAATTACTTAATAAGCGAAAGAAAGTGTACCTTTCGTCATTAGTACGAGAATTTTTCTAGAAAAAAAAACAAGTTTTGACTGGCAACATGCGTGTGTTTGGGTAGCAACGTATGACTTATAAATTTGTAATTTTGAAAATATAGATTTGACAATACATAAGTAATTACTGACGTAATAATTTTCGGAGCAAGTTCTAATTATAGTTAACTATAAAAGAAGAATTTTTGACTGGATCTTTATTAGTATACGCTAAGTTATAGCAACATACAAACCGTCTTTCAACAACGATATTTAGGTGAGTACATTATTTTGCTTTTTATTTAATGAATTTATTAATTTATTAAATACATAATATATTGCTTAATATATTATTCAATATTTTTTAATATTTGACGTGTTTTATTTTAGCATTCGCCAATTCTTTCCGACATATAAATCTTTTCCACTTCATTGTTATATTTTGGTGAGTATTTTTATTTAGTGCTATATGTTTTATTATTTAATATTTTATGTTTTAGTTGAAAATGGCATCTGAAACAGTGAATATGATTCAAGCAATGGAGCGCGTAGTTGCCAACCTCCGAAGAGGCGAGAATGTGGAACCATATATCCAACTTTGCTCGCTAAACCTGCAGCTTCTCAACAGCACTCTGATGACAGCGCAGAATGTTGGGGAGAAGAGTAAGTTGCAGGCGGCGATATGCCGCATGTTGGGATACCGGACCTTGTTCGAGACGTTCCATATTCGTGGAGGCGGTGAAGTTCGGGAGGAGGATAGGATCCGCTGGCTTGATGTACAATCGGCCTTTGCCAGTAGAATTCGGACAGGTTGTATTGTTAATCTGCGTCATGTGGATCCTAGAAACTTCCTGGACGACGCCCGAAACATGGTGGTGGAACGTATCGCCGACGAATTGAAGAAGGTTCAATTCCTAAAAGTCAACGTGATCTTCACCGGGAGATTTAAGGTGCTAGATCGCGTTGAATTAAAACATATTGCGACCCGTAATAGACCCGTGAATTTGGAGAGTGATTTGGGGGAGTGGTATGACGAACACGTCAAGGAGGTTATTTTGAAGGAGCTGGAGGAATTTCAAGTAAGTTAATTCTGTATTATTTTTTATAATACTTAACTAATTTAACATTGTAGGAACGTGATAGCGGATGGGCGTTGGATGCAGTTGTCGATTTAAACGTCAACATTAACCACCACAATCCGCAACGTGTTGGTTCCTATCTACCTTTGCCGCCGAAAATAGCACGAAAGCGCGCCTGCATTAACGTGCGCAATAAGGATGACGCTTGCTTTGCTTGGGCGGTGGTCTCCGCTCTGTACCCCGTAGATGGACAACATCACCCGGACCGTACAACCAGTTACCCCCATTACTCCAATGTTTTGAATGTTGACGGTATTTCATTCCCCATACAACGTGCTGACATTTCTAAATTTGAAAAACAAAATAATATTAGTGTGAATGTGTACGTGTGCGATAAAAAACTAAAATGCGTCCCGAATCGTCTGTGTAAAAATAAGAAAGATAGACACGTCAATTTACTTTTAATTCAAAACCGCGATAAGAGCCACTACGTGTGGATAAAAGATCTTTCACGGTTAATTTCAAAGCAACTGACTATGCGTAAACACAAAAAGTTCTTCTGTGATCGCTGTCTTTCTTATTTTTACACAGAAGATAATCTGCGCCGGCATGAACTAAATTGCGGTAACATTAACCAATGTAAGGTGTCGTTCCCTGAAGAAAAGACAATTAAATTTAAAAATTATAAAAACAAGTTAACGGCGCCATTTATTGTGTATGCTGACTTTGAATGCTTAGTGCAACCCACGTTAGACAATAAAAAAACACATAAACACGTCCCATATAGTGTAGGGTATTACTTTAAATGTAGCTACGACGATACCCTATCATATTACCGTAGCTATAGAGGTAATGACAGTGCGGAGTGGTTAGTGCGCGAACTTAACGAAATCAGGGAGAACGTTGAGACTGTTTATTGGTGCCCTATTCCGATGGACAAATTATCTCGCGAACAATACCGCCAATATGCCACTTCCCCCGTCTGTCACATCTGCGAGAAGCCACTTGGTCAGGAACGGGTTCGGGATCATTGCCACGTAACTGGAAAATACAGGTATGTTGCAATAATATTTTAATTAAAAATAATAATTAAATTGTTTGTTTGCAGAGGCGCAGCTCATGTGGAATGTAACCTGGAATTTCGGGATAGCAAAACCATTCCCGTTGTGTTTCACAACCTCTCCGGGTACGACGGCCACCTGTTAGTGGAGGAGTTGGCAGCTTCGGGACACGTGAAAATTATACCCAACAATACTGAACAATACGTTGCCATGGTATTAACTTCGGATGATTCCGAAGTAAAATTTAAATTTATAGACTCCTTCAGATTTATGGCCTCGTCCCTGGAGAAGCTGGCCTCATATTTGGACCAGTATCCCGATTTGGACAGTCAATTCCAAGTAGACACCACCCTGCTGAAGAGGAAAGGAGTATTCCCCTATAGTTACATGTCTTCGTTGGAGAAGTTAAATGAACAACATCTACCATCCATTGATGCGTTCATAAACGACTTAACCAACACTCCAATTACACCTGAGGATTATCAGCATGCGCAGATGGTATGGCGCGAGTTCAATTGTCAGACTATAGGGGAATACTCCGATCTTTATATGAAGACCGATGTTTTGCTGCTTGCGGACGTATTCGAAAATTTCCGCAGCAGCTGCATGGCGAATTATGGGCTGGACGCGGCGCATTACTACACGGCTTCGGGCTTGGCGTGGGACGTCATGCTGAAGCATACTGGTGTGGAACTGGACACGTTGCAGGATGTGGATATGTTAATGTTTCTGGAGAGTGGTATCCGAGGAGGTATGACGCAGTGTTCGGCCAGGTATGGAAAAGCAAATAATAAGTACATGGCTGATTACGATCCCAACCAGCCGAGTACGTACTTGATGTACTACGACATCAATGCCATGTACTCATGGGCAATGTCGCAGTACCTGCCGTATGGTGGTTTAGAATGGGTAGAGGATCTGGAAAATTTAAATTATGACGTAGCCGACGACAGCTCCATAGGTTATATACTGGAAGTGGATCTGGAGTACCCGCAACATATCCACGACAGGCACAGCGACCTCCCGATGGCCCCAGAAAAAACAAAACCGCCTGGTAGCAAGGAGGAAAAGATGTTGGCCACGCTCTACGGTAAGAAGAATTATGTAGTCCACTACAGAAACTTAAAACAATATGTTTGTGAGGGACTTGTGATCACGAATATACACCGTGCATTACAATTTAAACAGAGTGCGTGGCTAAAGATATATATCGACCTGAATACCACATTGCGGCAAAATGCGAAGAATGAGTTTGAAAAAAATCTGTTCAAACTTATGAATAACGCGGTTTTCGGGAAAACTATGGAAAACGCAAGGCTCCGACGGGATATTAAATTGGTTGGCAAATGGGAGGGACGATACGAGGCGGAGGCTTTAATAGCAAAACCAAATTTTAAGTCTAGTACTATTTTTAATGAAAACCTAGTGGCAATAGAACTATTTAAAAGTGAACTGTTGTTTGATAAACCTATTTATGTCGGCATGTGTGTGTTAGATATTTCAAAAACTATATTGTATGACTTTCACTATAATTTTATGAAAAACTTTTATAATAATAATAAGTGTAAACTCTGCTATACGGACACGGATTCCCTTATTTACGCGATAGAGACGCCAGATGTGTATAGTGACATGAAGCAGAACATTAGCCGTTTCGACACGTCGGATTATCCCGCCAATAACCCCTACAACATGCCGCAAAGGAATAAGAAAGTTCCTGGACTAATGAAGGATGAAGGTGCCGGTAAGTTGCTGTTGGAATTTGTGGGACTTCGGGCTAAGATGTATGCCTGTCGATTCCAAGACACGGACATCAAGAAGGCGAAAGGGGTGAAGGGATATGTGGTGAAACAGCAAATCACGTTTAATGATTATGTGAGCTGTTTGATGGGGGAAAGGGAGATGTCCCATGAGCAGCGGGGAATAAGGTCGTTCCATCACCAGCTGTATTCCACCACGCAGTCGAAGATATCCCTAAGCCCCTTTGACAACAAGAGGTTCAGAGTTCCAGGCTTTACCGACACACTTCCATGGGGACATTATACTGTGCTAGATTGAAAGTATGTATTAGATTAAAACTTTTATCATTTCTTCAAATTCTCTTTTGTTACAGTCAAACTCCCACCACCACCACCACCCACTACTTTGTATATATTAGGAACTATATGTAGATTTTAAGTTAGTATAGTATATTTTACCTTGTATATACATCAAACAAAAACATGGAATCAAGTAAGTACCTTTAAAAATAATTCTATAAATTTTTAATGTTTTTTTCTCTTTTTATAGTTGAACAATCCAACAAGTTTCTTGAAGAGGCTCTGAAATTCAAAGAAGATGCCATCGCCCGGGAAAAACAACTCATCGGACAATCATCCTATTTTCTCAACAAAAGCGGTTCCAAGTGGCTTACCGTAGGACTAAGTCCAGCTGCCGGATTCATTCCAATTGTACAAATCAAATCTGTGAACGTTTGTATTTTCTTCACACAAGAAGAATGGGAAGAATTCTGCAAAACCGAAGGCTGCAGTCCCAATCACCAGATGGAAGCCAGTTCTTATCGAGACATTCAAGTTATCCGTCTCAAAAGTAGAGGGCAGCAAATCGTGCTATCAACGGAGACATATAATAACATATATCATCTTCAAGAATTAATCAATCAGAAAATTAGTATATTGAGCAGTTCTGACTTTGTATCATTTTATAATCATGTTCTAAAATCTTGTACGAAAATGGATGGTGATTTATATTCTAATATCAAAACATTATTAGCTACTCACATAAATTCACAGAACACCATGTATATGTTAGAAATTTTGTATATAACTTATAATACTGTATTTCTTGATTTTGAAATTATGAACTGTTGTTAAACCCCTGACTAGGTTTTTTTACAAAGTTTTTCCCTAGTCCTCGAACAGAATTGTTGGGGTTTATGTATATTTTTAAAATATATTTCTTTGTTAGAAAATATGTTTTCGTTAAGCTTTCCTATTCCTATCCACATATAGAACTTATACAATCAGTATGGATCGAGAAGAGCTACGAATAAGATTAGAACACATTGAAGAAGTTAAAAGTAAATATCGACATACGTATTCTAACGGGAAAGTAAATATAAAAGCTAATGGAGATTACGGATGAAAAGATTGAAGCAGTTTTAGCAAAGATTGATGCAGATTGTGGGAGATTGGATGGTATAAGCGACTATATTATTCCTTCTTTACCCATATACATCTTAAAAGCAAAAGTGAATAGGATTTCCCTAGAGCAGAAATGGCATTTAATACCCCATCAAAAAAGGGTTGCACTTAAAGATTACCTTCCTTGTCACAAGCATTACAATACTTTGATGATGAAAGATCACGTCGATGCTCCACCACCATCCCGAAGAAATTGTTACGGTTGCAAGAAGATTTGTCCTGATATATAATGTATATATTTATATCAAAATAAAATGCAAGTTATATAATATTTTTTTGTTTTATTAAAAAATCGTTTACAAAACTCATACATTTACAATATTTCATTTTTATTTATCCAACTGTTGTGAGTATTATCAAAACCAAGCCACTTAACGTATGCTTTGTTTCCTTTGTTTTTTAGTACTTTTTCAACAAGGTAGACATCTGTATATTTCGCTCGCTGAACTTCCCATTCATAAAAGCCCCCAAGAATAGGTCTTCCGCTGATATCTTCCAGCAAGTACGTGACGGGATTGGTTACTTGTACTTTACTAATTTTAAATAATTCGGCAGACCAGTTTGGCGTGTAGCCTTTCGCAAATATTCCTTTATATTTACTGATGCGAACACAATCGCCAACTTTAAATTTATGTTTCCCCATAATTTTGATGTTGCTATATACGGTAGACAAAAGATGTTTGCTCTTCGCTGTGACGTCGCAGGGTTTCATTTTGATTGTTCTATGCTTCGTATTATTGTACTTAGCTGTTATTTCTTGCAAAATATCAATCCATTTGTAGATGCCTCTTAAGCTAAACGCTTTATACAACATA
The DNA here is from genome assembly GCA_023690525.1 of Holotrichia oblita. Lineage (NCBI taxonomy): Eukaryota > Metazoa > Arthropoda > Insecta > Coleoptera > Scarabaeidae > Holotrichia > Holotrichia oblita. The sequence continues at coordinate 57,809,519 of CM043018.1, forward strand.
TTCTTGATTGTGCGAATAACTCGTTCAACTATCGATGCTTTCTTAGTACTATACGTGGAGTAGTGATTAATTTCGTATGATTTCATAAGCTTTTTAAATTGTTCGTTATAAAACTCCTTCCCCGCATCTGTTTGTAGATTTCTCGGTAATCGCTCCTCTTGTAGAATTTTAGACATAGCTTCCCGTACTTCGCCCGCACCTTTGTTTTTTAACGGCTGAGTCCATATATATTTAGAAAAGCAATCGATCACAATTAAAACATATTTATATCCCTTGTTTTCCTGATCGTATGGAAGAAATTCCATTAGATCAGCCTGCCATAAATCATCGAAACCTTTTATTATTACACGTCTTCTAGGGAAATTTCGTCTAGCCGACCTATGTAATTCGTTAACAACGTCCTGCTTACTCATATTAAGTCAAACTATTTGAAAAAGCCAGTTGAATGTGGTTTTTAATACATTTTCTATTTAGACATGTTTAGACATGTTCTTTCGATATACTGCATCAGCTTGATGTTCTTGCATCGGGTTTACATTCTGTACAATAACATTTGGTGCTGATGCAACTGCTTTTAATCCACTCCAATTTTGAATAGAGTCGCGCATACTCATAAATTCCTTATCTAATCTATCATTAATTTTTTCTTCTATCACTTTCATCTCAAACGATGTCTCAATTGGAACGTTGTAAACAATAGCCTTAAGATCTTTGAATTCATTTTGAAAATATGTTTTCAAATTTTCAAGTTTAGTATCTAACGCTTCCACTTGTTTAAGGAAATTGTTCTGTAGAGAAGTTAGTTTAGTATCGCTATATTTCTTAGTGGCACAATCCTGATCAGCGATAGGATCGGACACGTATCTGATACGCTTTTTTCCAGCGTTAATATCACTTTCTGCTGTTAGCGGGAACTCTGCAGCCTTTCGCTTTGCGGTTAAATTCGTTTTAGTATGACTAACAAAACGCCCAAACTTATCGATAGTCATTGTTGAAATGATGTACATTCAGGAAATAGATCTATACTTATTGTACAACACCCGCTTCTCTCAATTCCTCGATTATAGACATAATCTCGTTGTTGTGACTAGTATTTCCAGCCGCCTGAGATGACGTTAGAAGCTTAAGACGGTCCACCAGTTCGTTAACATTGTCCCAATATACATACTGATAAGGTTTATCTGATACTATCATGTGTCCTTCACCAGAGATACGATCTATTATTAAAGGTTTAATTATATTCTTGTACTTCTGGCTTTTGCTACCTCTCATCTGGTTTGCAGAGTCAAAGTGGCGACGAGTCACTTGCGTGTCTAGCAAAATGTTTCTATACGAATCTTCATCTTCCTGGGTATAATTGCCCGGTTGTGTTTTAAATAATAACTCATATAATCCCTCAGTACCTTTATACGCTTTTTCGTTGATTACTATATCATTTTTAACGAAATTTATAGTGCTTTTACCCATTTTAATTTGATTTGTATGTAGATCTAATGTCGGACCAAAGGTAGTATCAAATGCTTTACTTTTAGCTTGAAGTAGACCGCGTATGTAACTTCTAGGTAAAGCCTCAAATGCAAAAAAATATTCTTGAAGAGGGCTACCTCTATAAGGTTGTAATATTGATGATTGTTGCGGAGTAGAAGGTGGAGTGCTTGGTTGCTCTGTCATATCAAGCTTGGCCGTCATTTCCAATAACGGTTCTTTAATATCAGCTAAAGGTTGCTTGATAGATTCCACTTCATGCTTGAATGTTGAATCTAATTTCTTCAAAGGTTCGACAATAGGTTTAAAGGTTTTTTCTAATAGCTCGCTAGTGTCTGCTCGACCCAATTTCAGCCGCATATGCTTTTTCCGTATCGCTCTAGCGGCTTTTAATATTTTGAGTTTTAACTCGCGATTTTCCTCCTTCATGGCCTAAACATCGGCTTTTATCAGGTATGGATCAGCTTCTATCAGGTACCAATCGGGTATTTATTAGCTTTTTATCAGGTAGTGATTTATCGGGGATCTGATTTATTAGGTAGTGATTTATTAGGTAGTGATTTATTAGGTAGTGATTTATTAGGTATCGATTTATTAGGTACCGATTTATTAGGTACCGATTTATTAGGTACCGATTTATTAGGTACCGATTTATTAGGTACCGATTTATTAGGTACTGATTTATCAACTTAAACTCCTAGTTTTTCTGTTTATAAATAAAATGGCACTTGCTCAGACAGCTAATGAGCAATACAAAAGTTTGTCGTAGTTGACGTTTAATTTTTTTAACCTTCCTCGACATGAGTAGCAGTATAAATGAAGAGTGAGAATTTAATTACAAACATATATACCAATCAAAGTTCTTTTTATATCGACCTTTGTCAATATCTCTGTCCCTATCTATTACCAAAAACCCATATTTATCTTTCCAGCACTCTGCACACATAGACTTAAACTGCTGAAAACTCATATCTGTGCCGATATGATCATCAAATATATGTTTCAAATTCATCTCATCTTGCTTGAAGAGTATAAGCAAGTTGGTGTTATCACGAACTAACTGTTTGGGAATACGAGAGTAGGTCTGACACAAGTAAAAGCTGTCCACCGCTTTGTGTCTACCCATGCAAAAGTAGAGTCTAATTTTATCTTGCTTGTCACATATTACATCATCGAATATAAAAACTGAATTCCTTTCCGCGTCTACGGGGTCCACGACTTCCTCGTTTTCGTTGTATGCATAATACTTTATACCTGAGGACTTCATAACCTTCTCGAGGAACTGATATTTTGGTTGGTATAAGGACCTGGAGTACACGTATAAATTATCGAACGTGAGACCGTTTTCGTCAATCAATAACGCCAACATCACATTCGTTTTCCCACAGTTTGACGGACCGCAAATAATACAGCGTATAGTGTCGGGGAGTATATCACCATGCCTCTGATGACGCCCATCATCATCATCAACATCTAAATTTAGCACCTGTATACGATGCTTTCGTTTCAGTAGTCGCATGTTAAATGATTCTGTAATGCAAAATTACATGTATAAATATAATTTCTTTTGTAGAATAAATTCATTCAAATGTCGATCGTTAAAGAAGGTAGAGGTTTTGTTAACGAGCTGATTAACAAGCTTCCCATAGAGTTACATTTGCCTGGATATCAGTACTGTGGTCCTGGTACAAAGTTACAAGAACGTCTTGCACGAGGGGATCCGGGTATTAATGGATTAGATAAAGCTTGTAAAGAACATGACATTGCTTACTCCCAGAATAAAGATCTTAAAGCAAGACATAAAGCAGACTTAATTCTAGAAAATCAAGCCTGGTCACGTGTTAAATCCAAAGACGCTTCTATTGGTGAAAAGGCAGCAGCGTGGGCAGTTACAAACACTATGAAAGCTAAACGGAAGCTCGGAATGGGTTTGAAAAAGAAGCCGTTCAGAAAGTCGGTAGTACTGAAAGCCAAAGACATTATGAAAAAATTTAAAGGTGATGTAAAAGAAGGCTCTAAACTATCATTGAGCGCAGCCAAGCTCGCTGTAAAGGAAGCAGGAGGGAAGAAACGTATACGTACACCTAGAATAATTCCCATTCCTAAGCAAGGTGGCGTGTTACCACTAATACCCATATTCGCAGGATTGAGTGCTTTAGGAAGTCTAGCAGGTGGTGCTGCTGGAGTAGCAACAGCGGTGAATAAAGCTAAATCCGCTCAAAAGAAGTTGGAAGAGTCGCAAAGACATAATAAAATGATGGAAGAAATAGCATTAAAAGGTGAAGGCCTATACCTTAAACCGTATAGAAAAGGTTTGGGATTGTATTTAAAGCCTTCAAAAAACTAATAGATCGACTGCCACAGAGACCTCTGACAGATCATGATATTAGGAAATTCGCCAGAGATATATCCTATTTTCGAGGTGTCTTTATGAGAGATACTTTACCTTCAAAACCACTCAAACGGGAGTGTGCAGTCGTTAATTTAGATTCAGTTCAAAATAGCGGTACTCATTGGGTTGCGTATTGCAAAGAAGGAAATGTAGTACACTATTTTGATTCCTTTGGTAATTTGAAACCTCCGTTGGAATTGGTAGATTATTTCAATAATTGTGAGATATTGTACAATCACACCAACCATCAAAGTTATAAGGAATTTATTTGTGGCCATTTATGCTTGAGATTTTTAGTAAACTATAAATGGAACATCTCCTAAGCTTAATTAGCAATCATGTCAAATACATTTACGTTAACGGGTCGCAGCAGCGTAATCTCTGTAGACTATCACCCTCCAATTGAACTAGATCCTAGATATGAGTATGCTTTAGGATTAATAGGTTTTCATACCTATCACACTATTGCGAACATTGTTGACAGTGCGAATAAATTCTATTATAATAACGATAAAGTTATTGTAATACCCGTTGGTGCATATGAGATATCGGACATTGAAAAATATTTAAAAAATGCATTACCCAACGCCAAATTATCTTTACAACCTAACAATCAAACTTCAAAATGTGAGATGGAGAGTTCCTTAGAAATTGATTTTAGAAAGAAAGATTCCATTGGGAGCATGCTAGGCTTTAGCGAAAAAGTATTAGAAGCCAATAAGAAACATGAGTCGGATTTACCCGTAAACATTATAAAAGTTGCTATGATCAGAGTGAGCTGCAGTATAACGACGGGTGCCTACTACAACGCACATCTATCGCATACGATATTTGAATTTTCACCTCAGGTAGATCCAGGTTATGCAATAAATATCGATCCTCCACACGCCATTTACTTACCTGTATCATCTACGCGAATTGATAATATAACTCTAACCTTGATAGATCAGGACGGTGAACCCGTAGATTTTAGAGGAGAGCAAATTATTATTAGATTGGAATTGAAAAATATTATAATGGGGTTGGCATTTAATCAGAGATATAAAACCAGCTGCGCTATCATTAGCAATACTAGTCATACTCGTGACGCTAATCAATTAACATTGGTCAATAAAAGCTTTCTTCAATCTCTTGGACTGAAAGTAATAAACGATGGAAAAGTTAGATATATTACAAAGTCTAAATTTCGAAGAAGCAATAACCAGGCATGAATATCACACTTATTATCCCGCAACAAATAGTTTCAATTTAAACGATGAAGTGCGATTTAGTATCCGACATCAAGACATTTATACTCTACCTAGCGAAAGCTATATACATTTGGAAGGAACATTTATTGAGGATGCCGAAGGAACAGGTGACTGTAGTTTAACGAATAATGCCTATGCATTCCTGTTTGAACAAATTCGATATGAAATTAATGGAGTTGAAATCGATCGTTGCAACAAGCCTGGGATTACAACAACAATAAAATCATTGGCTTCTTATAATGATGGTGAAAGTAAAATGTTACAAATGGCTGGATGGAATCCATTTCAAGATACACAGCCTACATTATCTAATACTAAGTTCAACGCATGTATTCCAATGAAGTTTCTAATGGGTTTTTTCGAAGATTATAATCGTATCCTAATTAACGTTAGTCAAGAATTAATACTTGTCAGGAGCAGAACGAATGCGAATTGTTATAAGAATAGTGAGGCGGCAGGCACGAAAAAGGCGTCGATTGAAATTACTAAAATCGAATGGCATGTTCCACATGTAAGCGTTAATGATGAAATCCGCTTCAAGCTGTTGGACGTTGTTCAAAACAGCAAAACAATATCAATTCCGTTCCGTAAATGGGATTTGTATGAGCTACCATCCTTACGCGCTACAACAACAGACATATGGCCGATAAAATCAAGTAATAACCTGGAAAAGCCCCGCTATGTTCTTGTTGCGTTTCAAAAGGGTAAAAAAGATAACTATAAAGCGGATGCTTCCATGTTCGACCACTGTAGCATTACAAATATGAAATTATACCTGAATTCGGAAAATTATCCATACAGTGATATGAATATAGATATGTCGGAAAAACGTTATGCTAGAGCATACCGAATGTATACATCTTTCAAACCAAGTTATTACGGGAAACCTAGCGAACCTTTGATGAGTTACTCAAAATTTTACAAATGTTCAGTCTTTATAATTGATTGTTCAGCACAAAATGAGGCCGTAAAGTCCAGTACTGTAGATATAAAACTGGAAATGATATCAAAGGTAGCATTTAGCGCAGACACTGTGGCATACTGTCTCATTTTACATGATTGTGTGTTTGAGTACGAACCTATCCAGGGCACTGTTAAGAAAATTATGTAAACATGAATGTTTCATTCACGAATACTCCAACAATACACATGTGGTCAGATGAGGAAGATAGACATTCCGAATGGATGTTTTACGCTGCTGATCGAATCGAAGTTCCAGCGTCGTATAAGAAACTGCGCAAAAATATTGGAACCAGTTCTCTCCGAAACACATCGTCAAAAAGTGTATAGGAAACATTTCGAATCGTTTATTGTCGTAGACATACAAGGTTTTGTTAATCGAGACTTCATACCTAAGGAGATGACTATATCAGATGGGAAACGTTCAATACACCTTTTGTTTAAACCAGCCACACCTTTCCATCGGTTAGAACGACAACAGAAAAAGGAAATACGATGGTTGGAGAGGAATTATTTAAATATTAATTATAGTGACGGATACGTAGACTTAAAAAATATTGTGCATATCTTAACTGATATTTGTAAATCTTACGATACGATATACGTAAAGGGTCATCAAAAGGCCGATTATTTAAGTAAATATGTAGATTTAGATATTATTAATTTAGAATATCTACAAAATGTACCAAATTTAAACAAAACTAACTCTGCTTGCTTTTTTCATAATAATAAAAATAAATTAAGTGTGTGTACACAGCATAATGTTCAAGTTCTATTAGATTATTTAATAGGCGATAACTTGTAACATTAGTAATAAATAAACATTGTAAAGTAGCAAAATGTTTTATTATACAACAATACATATAATTTACTGCAAATTATCCATAATATATGAGCATTTGTCTTTTCCAAAATATACGTAACCTCTGTCACATTCCATACAATCACACACCTCTTCGTTGCTAAGTACTGGGTTTTCATGTGGTGGTTCCCAAACTATATTGCCGTTTTGTTTCGGAATATTACCATCTAACGATAAAACGCTTCTAGTGGCGATGTTATACATGTACGTCATTGCTGGGACGTCGCTGCATGGTTCACGCAGCCAGTTAAACTCATTGTGAATTACATGACGCGTTTCCTCATTAAAATAGGGATTACACTCCTCCAGTACTTCAATTAAATCTTCGAACGTAAAGTATTTCTCGTTCTGGCACGCAAAGGCGGCCAGAAATTCCAAATCTCTTCTGTGTAACTTCGATGAATATATTTTTTGTGTTATGTACTCGGGAATATTTAGGTGACCAAATACAACATCATATACATCATACACTTGAGCCATTTTCAACTAAAACATATAAAATATTAAATAATAAAACATATAACACTAAATAAAAATACTCACCAAAATATAAAAATGATCTAAGTGGCAAGGAATTAACAAATAGGTACTAAAATAAGACACATCAAATATTAAAATATAATAAATATTAAGCAAAGTAAAAATACTTACCTAAGTGCAGGAGAGACTAATATCGAACATTATTTTACATTTGCTTATATGCGAATTAAGTTCTTAGAAGAACGAAATTTAAAAATTTCCAGACATTAGATCACATTCTATTAGCATGTATATGAGTGCCAAACATTCCGAATATTTATTTTAAACGTATCGGACAATGTAAATAAGAAGTTCACATGTAAGTATTAGATATTAGTAATTGAGAATATCAAATTTAGAATTATTACACATAATATAAAAATTTAGAAGCAATTATTCATGATATATGAACATTTCTCTTGACCTCGTCATAATCGTTAATATATTTTGGCCCGTAAAATTTTTAAAAACAACTATGAAATTGGAATTCGTACAAAATTGCTCGCATTCCTGACAGTGAAATTATCAAAAACAACCTTCATAATAATTAGCGGTAATTAGCGAAAGTAAATTCCTTCGCGGGGTCAAAGGTCAAAGTGGCGTGATAGCGGCATAGTATACCTACTAACATCCCAGCGCGGAAAAGGGAGGAATTCATGGATCGTGTAACACATTTCGTCAGTCAATCCTGATTGCATTTAAATTTTCCATGACCATGAAATAAATTTAAAATATCCCCTAAATTAATATCTAATGTTAATACGGTTGAATGTAAAATTTAATTTTTTTCGTCAGAATATAAGAAAGGAAACTGAGCTAGTTAAAAAATCGAGTTTAGTGGTCTGAATTTGCGCTATTTGAAAATAAAATTTTGAACTCTTTGTAACTAATATACCAATATCAAGAACTGCAAGAGAAACGGTAAGATATCTTCTATCGATAACCTCAATTTCAGAATTTCTGAAACGGTACATAATTTTAAGCATCATAATGTAGATCCCAAAATGTTCCAAAGAATCGAAAAATCTCTTAAACGGCTGTACTTAGATATAGGAAATACTAGTAAAAACCGTTCTATAATAACGTTTAAATTTCAAAAACACGTTTAGACTAAGAAAGTTGATGTCAATTTCCGATATTTCTGAAAGGATTGCCTTGAATATATTTTCGGCAACTCAACTTTATTATCTACTATATGCTAATGTATAACTTTGCAGAAATTATTTATTTTTAAGATGACTAAATTCACTTATTTTTATATGACCTCAGCCCAAGGTCATAGAAAAATGAGTGAGATGAGAGAAAAAAATGTTGTATGAAACTACCGTCGTAGTCTCGGATGTAATGTCGACCTCGATTTAGCCTCGTATTGGAAACTGACATCCGCGACCGTAAAATCTAACTTATATCTCTTATCACATAAATAGGTCTTTTGATTTTATACAAGCCTTAATTTTTATGGTTCACGTTTCAAAATACGGCTAACATTATTCTCAGTTTTCACTTGACTTTGGGATAACAAATTATTAATTTAGGTATTATGATATATATTATATTATTGTTATTTCTTATTTCATGTAATTCAGATTGAGTGGCAGTAGTTGAACTCTTATCTTAAGAGTTCAAACACTGCCAATAGTACCTCTTTTCGAAATTTAATAGTAGTAGTAGTAGTAATAATAAAAATAATCGATTTAATTTACAAAAATTACACTTACCTAGGAAATCAAGTCGTTTCTGTAGTCATTTGAGCCTGCAAATAAAATAATCATGTTTTACCATTTTCTTGTAGAATATGTTTTTAATTCTAATATGTAATACATCCAAGTTTCATTCAATTGGACGCGGCACAATAACATGAAATTAAATTACTTTATGGCATATATCCAAAGAGAATTTTGTTGAAGATTTGGGACGTCCGAATAAAATTGACATTTTCTGCTGAAGATTGGTATGTTGGAGCATGGGAACAAGATTATATTTTCTTTATTTATACGGCTATTTGAATAAAATTTGGGATATGGTTATCTGGGATGTATATGTCAGGGCATCTCACAGTGACCGTTCATTAGAAAGGTATGGGGTTCTACCAATACAAAAATATTAACATAACATTAGGAATTAAGTATAATTCATTGTTCTCTTCATATCTGAATTATTTCCAGTGATCTATCACTTCCAATAATACTGAAAGTTGAAATGCAAAACAATTTGTAACCCAGTTATTTTCAAAAATAAAATTTCTTCATACCGAGTATTTAAAAATGAATATCTTTTCTTTTTTTCTTCTATTCTTGACAGAGTTCGGTAAAAACAATCAACATTATATGGTCCGAGTCACATCCTAGCATTGTGCTTTAATTATGTAAAAATGTTCATTTTTTATACATCTTGCCTGTTTGAATAGCTCAGTGAAGACATTATTACTATACTATATACGTATTTGGTGACATTAAAATTGTCAGGAATTTTTCCAACCTGCTCAACTAGACTTATTGTAATAGATACACTAGCAAAAGAAAACAACTGTCAACTTTTAGTATGCAGCTTCAGTTGATAGTTTTGTCTTTACCACTTCCGGCATTACTAAAAAAAATTAACTAAAAAAATTACTATTTTTATTATTGATAATAACTGTCGAAAATATTAGAATTTACCACTATGAGAGAAATCTGGCTGTGAATTTATACAGCGTAACGTTGCAAATATGGAGTTTTCCAGAAAAAAATCTATTTCGATCATTTTTCCCTAAACGTTTTGGATTTCTTCCAAATACTTCAGGGAAATATAGTTACTGAGACTAATTGTAAAACAGTTCTGATTCTAAAACTATGAATACCATGAAACATAATAAATGGCTGAAAATTTTTAGTAACAATATTTTCATTGTGACCACACAGTTAAAATATAATAGAATATGATCCTTTATTCCTCCTTTGCCGTTAGTAAACCATAAATTCCCTCTTGTACTACGTCCTGCCTTCTTATTCCTGCAACAATGCGTCACCTATCGATATATTTTAATAAAAAATGTATCGAACGTCATGGAAAATCTAAAACGAAACGTACCTAAACTAAGACGACGCTATCACAATTTGTCATGCTTAAGGGTACTGTATTGTTGTTTATCGCGGCGTAAAGGGAAAAAATTGTATAATACTCAAAGCAAAAACGATATTTTCCACTAAAAGGAAGTATCAATCAAGATATTAGGTGACAGTTCATTCTTGACGAAATATAATGTACAGCGCGGTAGTAAACATGGATAGTACCCGCATTGAGATAAAGGGAAAAATCAATTAGACGGGCACACGTTGGTATTAGTATACAATGGTTGTACACCCAACGTAACATTGAGAATATTGAAAAATTAAGTTATTTTGACTATAAAAGGTGTTTACCTGAAATACATATTACTGCAATACATATATCATAATGCCAAACTATTTCAACTATAATCATTTACAAAAGTATCAAACAATATAATAGTAGCCTCAGAGAGCAGCCATAGTAATGCTTGTAGGTTTATATATCGACCAATTAGTTCAATGATTTCTGTGATGTCGTATTAATTCAAATTCTTATTTTTTTTTAATGTGTGGTGGGTGCTTAGTTGCAGTGACTCCGTAAGCTGTATTACTTGTCTGGCTAAATTTAAATTGGTTATAGGATGTCTGGCATTAATTATACATCAAAAGCTATATTAGTTTCTAATTGCTACAAATTTATTGTAAAATTGTTGAAAGTGGCGATGGGTATCCGGGCACTTTATTATTTCTTAGCTTAGCATCACAGTGAACAAATTAAAATCAAACCCGTTTTTGTTTTAAATCATGTTTTCGTTATAGAAACGCAAATAACTCAAAAACCAGCACATTTAGCTACAGAGAATGTTTAGTAAATAATAAAGTTCGTGAAGAAAGGAGTTTACTCCACTAATAAAATACAGGGTGTTCCATTTGAAATAAGTGAGAAAATACATATTCCGAGTTATGACTCGCCCTGTATATAAATATTGAATACGCCGATAAATAAATAATTTCTGATGAATTTCTGATCACATTAGAAATATTTCTAGGCCAAATGGATTATTTTATGTGGAAGTCATAGTACGGTAGGAGGCGTCAACTTTGTTATTACATTCATGCAAAACTTCCCATATCTTCTAAAGTAAACTGAATAACATAGCAAATATTATAATAAAGGTAAGACCTAGAGGAATCGTAAACAGTAAAAATATACAGGGTGTTCCATTTTAAATAAAATCAGTTTTGTTTACTCTGTCTTTATTTGACACCCTGTATAGTTAACAATATTTTTAGGTTATAGCCCTCCATGCGCTTCAACTTTTATATTCATAACATTTTGTCATTTCTCTTATAATATAGGTGTAATTGGACTTCCTCGCACTACTGCCCCACCCTGATAAAAAATATTACAGAATATTCAAATAAGAAAGGGAAAAATTTTCCTGTCAAATTTTAAAACCTTCAAAATGTAAAAAGTTGAGTAACGAACAATGTAGAGCGCGTTGTATTCAAAATAATGAAAGTCTATGACGTAATGCCAAAAATGAATGTAAAATACATAGCGCACCATCAAGTGCACGCTTTAAAAATATTTTGTTTTATACAGAGTGTTCCAGATGGAAATGCCAGACTGAAGTTGCATTTTTTTAATGGAACACCCTGTATATTAATAGAGAAAATTATCCGCGCTTGAAAGCTGGTTACAACGATATAATGTTGTATAGGTCTAAAGTTGATAGTTTCTGTGTAAACAATTATTTTACTTGATAAATTGATACATTTCAGTTGGCTATTCTGCATAGGGAAAAACAAAAGATTCGAAACCAACAGAGTAGAATATCTTCTATTAGTACGGCCTGTCGTTACTATGTGAAATAAATTCTGCAACTGCTCGCATTATACAGGGTGTTCACAATTTTGCAAAATCGAAGAAATCTCGAAATTTTTTAATTGAACATCCTGTATATTTTTAGCCGATTGAAAAGCATTTTTACTACTCTTTCTATTGATATCTCATTTGTTGCACCTAGGATAGATCATTTTCTAATTATTTCATTTTAAAGTTGAATTAATGAGAAATGCTTGTATTTTTAGTAGATAATTTGCACTTCAAACCTATTGTAAGATCGGATATTCAACAAATAATCCGTAAATGGTCTATAAGAAGAAGAAACTCGATTTAGTATGAGAAACAATTGATAGATACTAAGCGCATAGTCGTCTAGAATGTAGACTTTACATTTTATATTTGCAACTTGCTTGTACTACTGTTTGGATGTCGACCCCAAGAAATCTAAAAAAAGCTTACTCGCGGCAATCGCTCCATCTATAGGTATTCTTTCAAAATTCATATTACTCGCAAATAGCGTCTTCGACATGCGTATTATGTCAAACGAATTAATTATTTTCTGTCATAAACTGTTAGATTTTTATTGATTTGTGTTCATTAAAACGTTGAAATAACCAAAATTTCTTAAAGATTAAAAAAAAATTGCCACGTATATGTAATTATAACACATTCTCCATTTCAATGTTTGTACGTATATCAAAGTACGTAATTATAGTGCATATATGTGGACTGGAATAAAGACAGGGAGTTAGTGACCGAAAACACATATCTGCTTTTTCGATCACTAACTCCCTTTCTTTATTCCAGTCCACATATGAATAACTACAGTTCCAGATATACCATTCTTATCCATTGTCAAGCAAACCGACAACATTATATGTAACTGTAAAAGATGCGAATATTATAAACTGCGAATTTGCTTTAAAACAATCTTACATTGCAACAAATATGTCCATACTAATAATTTCTGTGTTGAAAAATTAACAACATTATATTCACTAATAAATTTCCTTCACAGCTTGCATATAACACAGAAGGTACCTTAGGTGGCGGTTCATGAGAACAGCGTGATTCCGAAAAGACCTTTTGCTTTGTCCTGTTTCGGAATAAATATAGGGAAGTTTCACGTATAAAAAGATTATTATACAACTGGTAAAATTTTAATATTCATTATTCAACAGGATGATTATCGAAATTTCTCTTCCGGCGGCTCATTCCTGCTGAAAATGATGAGATCTGAGCTGAGATAAGGAAAACAAAAGAGCACGAGTAGGCAGTGAATTAGAAGGAAGAAGACGCGTTAAAATTAATAATACTTTCTGATTACTTTAAAACTTTAATAAAGGAAGCCTAATACGGCTATGTATTCCGGCAGCAGATTTCAGACGGCTGCGGCCCGCTATCGGATTACTTAACATGTAAACTTTGGACTCTCCAAATTACTACGCAAACTTCTATGCTGAATCGAGATCGGCGTGTATAGTAGTCGTGAATATACTACATAGCAAACATCATATAATATTGCAAGAAGCCATTGTAAAAAGCCATATACACTCGAGAGAAGCGCTACCGTTGAATTCACCCTTCTCCAAAGTCGTCCGTTGTAATTTCCAAGGAGCGATATGTATTCAAATAGCAGATGATGACTGGGGTAATAAAAGTAAGTCAGTCATGTGTAATGCGAAAGGAATGAACGGCATGGGTATTCGCGTCGTTGAATCTCTATAATTTTCTATCGTTTTGACATTCAAACGAAGTGAGAAATGTTCATAAAGTTGCATATTTCCGTCGGATCACGTTTTCTAGGTTCTGAATTTTAAAAGAATAAATAAGGTCAAAGAAAAAAGTTTTATATAATAGCAACAACTACCTGTTCGGGCAATATTCTTGTTATATACTTAGAACCTTTATAACATTTTAGAGCATATCTCTACTTGAAAATATAAGCGATGGCGTAAATATTTTATATATTATAAGAGAATAGCGGATGCTATCTTAAACAAATAGGTACTTGCCATTTTTTTTTTAATCTGTGGTGGGTGCTTACCCTGACTCTACTTTGGATAAAAATAAATTATTGTCTGGCTATCATATTATTTAAACTCTTGCGGTGTTAGTTTTAGTTTTTCATAAGTTTGATTTCGTTGTGGGTGGACAATTTATGACAGCATCATATCGCCTTTTATGATGCCGCGCTGTTAATCACTTTGCTCCCAACAGCGAATGGCAATTTGGATCCGGGATTAAACTCTCTGAAAAAATGTCACCGTCCCTCCAGAGAATTGAACCCCAGCACCTATCGTTCTCTCACAACAATAGTCAGCCGCTTAACCACTGCGGCCATCGACCCCCTTACCATTTGAAAATATTTACGCCGTTGTTAAGATGACTAACTGTACGCTTCTACTTTGGATAAAAATAAAATCATCGTATTGACTTTACCATATTATTTAAATTGCACTTAAGTGATTAGTTTTAATTTTTCATACATTTGATTTTATCTGTGGGTGATAAGACAATTTATGACATACGATATTTATTGTAATATTACTTGATTTATCTGCGACTAGCAGGGGGCTATTCTACTATAGCTTAGACGATATTTTTTTCCAATTTGGCTAGTTGGTAAATACTCCTTGCGCTAAGTAGTTCAATCGGTTATCGAAAATAAATTGTATTTTATAGTGATAAAATTTAGTATGGAAATTTATTTCCAGTGTTTGTGAATCAGATTAATACTACATAAACGTGTAACTTTGGATTACCGTTACCATTTCGAGTATTTTTTGTAATCTTGGCCACAAAATTATGGAATAATATATTCAGATTTCTCATTTCCCAGGTTTTACTTTTCAGTTTTAATTTACTGTATGTTTTCCACTTTGACGTGGGTAGATATATATTTTTTTGGTGTTTGTGGTCATATTTGTATGAAGTAATTCGGAGATCCTGCGGGTGCGAATTATATTAGGAGGGCTGTAGCGAACGCCATTATGGAATTTCTACCCATATATATATATATACATTAATGTGTGGTGAGTTTAATACAGTGACTCCGTAAGCTGTATTACTTGTCTGGCTATCATTGCAACTCTTGCGGTGTAGTTTTAGTAATAATTTAAGTTGTGTTTTAAATGGCTACCGCGCTGTTACTCACTTTGTAGAAATGGCAAGTCGATCCGGGATTAAACTATGGAATATGGTAATATAATTAGCATATAGGTAACTGTCTTCGTCGAAAGCTAACATACTTGATATTGCATTCTTTAATGATACCTGATTAATCTTAAAATTTGAGATTATTTCCGTTTAATACAATTTTACTACTTTTTGGATACATACAGGATGGAGCATTCGTGCGAGGACGTCCAATTACTCCCCTTATTATAAGAGAAATGAGAAAATGTTATTAAGATAAAAGTTGAAGCGCATGGGGGGCTATAACCTAAAAATATGTTTAACTATACAGGGTGTCAAATAAAGACAGGGTAAACTAAACTTACTTTATTTTAAATTGGACACCCTGTATATTTTTACAGTTTACGATTCTTCTAGGTCTTACCTTTATTATAATATAGGGTTTTGCTGTTATTCAGTTTACTTTAGAAGATATGGGAAGTTTTGCATGAATTTAATAACAAAGTTGGCGCCTCCAACCGTACTACAGCTTCCACATAAAATAATTCATTTGCGCTAGAAATATTTATACTGTGATCTCCTTTCATCAGTTAGGTAGTTTATTTATTTATCGGCGTATTCAATGTATAGATACAGGGCGAATCATAACTCGGAATATTTATTTTCTCACCTATTTCAAATGGAACACCCTGTATTTTATTATTGCAGTAAA
Organism: Holotrichia oblita; assembly: GCA_023690525.1. Classification (NCBI taxonomy): domain Eukaryota; kingdom Metazoa; phylum Arthropoda; class Insecta; order Coleoptera; family Scarabaeidae; genus Holotrichia; species Holotrichia oblita. The sequence continues at coordinate 57,825,715 of CM043018.1, forward strand.
CTCCTCTCTTCATAAACTTTATTATTTATTAAACATTCCCTACAGCTAAATGTGCTAGTTTTTGAGTTATTTGCGTTTCTGTAAGTCGAAAACATGATTTTAAGTAAGAACGGGTTTTGATTAGTTGAATAGCAATATTAGACGAAAACTGCTGCTTAGCTGGGAAAATACAATTCTATACCTAAATCGCTAAAATTATCATTATTTGATGCAAAGTTGAGTGAAAAAAACAGTATAATTGAATCTAATGACTATGATTGATCTGTGTGAAATTTATTTTAGCATTAAAAGTTGCTTAAATGGGAAAATGACATAACATAGTAAACACAAAGTGAAGATAACATTTAATTATGAAACTTGAAAAAAACAAAAAAAAGCAAAGTAGGAACGATGAATTACAGATTTTAAAATTAATAATAGATATTTTACTTTGTTAAACCACTTTATTTAATATTGTTTACTGCAGTTTCAATCTTCTTGGATCAACTAAAGCCTTTAGTTTTGAGAATGACCCAAGAAGGTTGAAACTGCAGGAAAAAGTATTAAATAAAGTGGTTTAACAAAGTAAAGTATTATTTATCTTATATTACAAAATATACCACAAAGTAACGGCTAAAACGATCGATTAATTACAGAATTATTTATTTCTGTGTATTTATTTTTATGGTCTCTCTATGATCGTCATCAGTCAACTCTTGGTGCCGTTGCGCATAGTATAGATACATTTATTCTTCTGTTTAAACGGTATTGGTTAATTTAGATTTTTCATAATTCATAGTTTCAGTCCGACAAAACCAAGAAAATTTCAAAAGCTTCTGTTCTTGGTTGTCGTCTACTAGAGAATTGCTGATGATAACGTCTTCTTGTGAGCAAAATATTCTTATTACTTCCTCCCAACACAAAAACCATATCAATCTATACTTCTAAACAGCAATAAAATTATTCTGTTATATCAAAACTTCAAGCTCGTTAATATCATCAATATCAATATTCTCATTCAATTCTGCCCCAGATAATACTTAAGAATGTTAACTACTAATTGTTGTGCTACTATTTCCATTGTAAACAAACTGCACCCGTAGTACTATAGGTACTTTATTATTTCTTAGCTCAGCATCACGGTGAACCAATTAAAATCAAACTCGTTTTTGTTTCAAATCATGTTTTCGTTATAGAAACGCAAATAACTCAAAAACTAATACATTTAGTTATAGGGAATGTTTAATAAATAATAAAGTTCGTGAAGAGAGGAGTTTACTCCAATAATAGAATACAGGGTGTTCCATTTGAAATAGGTGATAAAATAAACATTCCGAGTTATGACTCGCCCTGTATATAAATATTGAATACGCCGATAAATAAATAACTTCTGATGAAAGGAGATCACATTAAAAATGTTTCTAGCGCAAATGAATTAGTTTATGTGGAAGCCGTGGGAGGCGCCAACTTTGTTATTAAATTCATGCAAAACTTCCCATATCTTCTAAAGTAAACTGAATAACATAGCAAAGATTATAATATTATAATATAATAAAGGTAAGACCTAGAAGAATCGTAAACAATAAAAATATGCAGGGCGTTCCATTTAAAATAAAGTAAGTTTAGTTTACCCTGTTTTTATTTGACACCCTGTATGATTAAACAAACTTTTAGCTTATAGCCCTCCATGCGCTTCAACTTTTATCTTAATAACATTTTCTCATATCTCTTATAATACAGGAGTAATTGGACTTCCTCGCACTAATGCCCCACCCTGTATACTGGGTGATATATGTTACCTACATATATTACACTTATTAGTAAAATATTTGAACAGAGCAAATACTTATTGTCCATCTTTTTATTTATTTTTTAATAGTAATCGTATTTTTACATACTTGTAAGTTTGGATATTTTTATTTATCCAGTGATTCTTCGTCATATTATGCCTGCACTAATACATTTCAGCGCTTGTGAACACTTAAACAATGAATTTATTCTTGAACAACGTGGCGCTATATCGAAACCCAGCGAACTTTTTTGGGGAAGAATATGAACGAATATCTGGGGGAAAAAGATATCGGGAATGTGCCGGTAACATTTTTTCGCTGATTTTTTTTAACTGCGGTATGTGCAACTGCATTAGCTTCCAAGCTATATTGCTTATTGGACCTTGTCGAACTACCACTGCTGCTTTTGCGTGTGTAAATGTGTTTTCTAGACTTCGTGACAATATAATCTTGCAGTAAATAATGTTGCGTTGCTAATTATGTCCTCAAAGCGAATGACACTCACCCGGAGAACAGATCGTAGCGAAACATGCTACAAAGTCGCGGCCAGGTTTCGTAATTCCGGAATTCCGGTGTGCCACTACTAGAGAATGGCCGTCCTAACCACTACGACCACCGAGCCTGTTTCTTTTGATTATGCTATTAGATTTAATTTATTATAGTGTCATAACTCAACTCATTTAGGTTATAATTACTTTATTTAAGAACACCAAACGTGTTTGGAGGGGATATGTGTTCTGCAGACGTTATACTAATTAATTGTACTCCACATGGATCTCCTTTGCTTTTATAGTGAATACATCCGATTTTGCTAGAAACCTTGATTATTACATACCCCCACGACGATAGTAAATTCTATAGCAACTTCGATACTTGTTAAATACTCCAGTTTACAGATTACATAAGTCATGATATAGATTAGTAAAAATATAAATATCACACTGTTAGAAAGTTAACCCTGTCAAGTCATCAGTTGTATTTTTTTGTAAACGAGACTCGTGAGTTGATGATGTTTATTCGAGTGACTTCTTCAGTAAAACAATTGGGTTTCATCGTAGGTAATAACATGTAATTTAGGAGACATATTAATAAAACATGTCGGAAATCGTATGCATGTATGTATATGATAATATAGGAAAGTTATGAATAGCGGTATTAGATTTCTATTATGTAATAGTTGAATCTTGTTACATTCCACATCATAATCTATTTATGAAATTGCTATAAAATTATTCACCTGCAAAAGATTTTTTCTAATTCTTTAACTTGTTATCGTTAACCTATTACTAATATCAAAAGCTTTGTCAAACAAAAGCTGAAACAACACAAATCTATTCGCAAAAAACTGATTACAACTTAAGCACTAATTTCCGCGTTGTTGTTTTCTGCAACGCTCGAATTACAATTAAAGCTAAAGAGGTGTCATAGAATCGAATAAATTTATGCGAAAGATAGCCGTAATCTAGTTTTTAAAACACCAGCTACTCGCGGTGGTAATCCTCATAAAAGAAGCAAAACACAGTATACGGTACAGTGCCGTAAATTTTTAAAACACCCTCAGGAATTATCTCAACGTTAGGCCGACCGCTCTACTCGACGAGATTTAAAAAAAAATGCGATTTTATTCGTTTAAATACTGTAGGGCGGAGTTGTACGCAATTTAATGCAGTAGTAATTATAAAGTAATATTGTAAACTATATAGTTTTATCTTCTTCAAGCCTAGAAAATATCGGTATGTTGTAGCCTTTTCATTTTTACACATATCTATATTTACTTATTTGTAGATATCATCATATCAATTATAGTGATTTTAATTCACGTTTTCTATGAGTGATGCATAGTGTAATAATAAAATAGCAAATTCTCTTTTATATAATATACAGGGTGTTTCAATAAAAGTGTCGGATACTCTATTCGCTTATAGTTCTCGTCAAGGCAAACAAAAAAGTCTTAATATACATAGGTTCGCAAATCAATTGTTGCACAGATAGAGGTAAATTTCTATTCTCATTAAAAGATTACATTTTTATAAACAAACAGTATATTACTACATTAAATATTTTCACAAAAAAAGCAGCTTAAAGAAGATGTTCTACATGTCCACCTGCCATTTGTATACATGCTTAACATCTTCGCCGAAAGGAAGCTCAAATTCTTTCAAACAACCCTGGACTTTATCTGATTGTGTGGCATTTGTTTTCTATTCGCCGCTGTAGTTCACCCACATTATTAATTGGCTTTGAATATACCAACTGTTTTAAATATCCCCAAATGCAGAAATCAAGTGGCCATGGCGCAGGACCTCCCCGCCCTATCCATTTGTTGTTGCTTGTTTTACTTAAAAATTGCCTTACTGCGACAGCAAAGTGTGGCGGTGTACCATCGTGCAAAAACCATTAGTTAACTCTGTCAATTAAGGGAACATTTTCTAGTAATGGGGGTAAAATATTAATTAAAAGGTTCAGATAATTTTCGTCATTTTAACGATTTGGTAAAAACACCGAGCCTATCAAAAATACCCAGCCAACGTTTACAGAATATCGCTGTTGATGTCTTGTCTCCATAACAGCATGAGGATTTTCATCCGCCCAAATGTGGTTGTTGTGGAAATTCATTATTGTATTGTTTGTAAAAATAGCCTCCTCAGTAAATAAAATATTAGCAACAAAGTTTTGATTTTGGATAAGTTTTCCTGATATGATTCTGCAGAAAGCAAGTCTGGAAACATAATCCGGAGGTAATAAAGTCTGCACCCGTTGCAGCTGATAAGGATATAGCAGCTGTTCTCGCAAAATCTTTCATACTAAAGAAGCATTGATGTTTAGCTCCCTAGCTATTGTTCTGGTACTGATATTCGGATTTTCTTCTACTCTTGCTAGAACATTTTCTTCAGTTTATGGAGTTGCCACTGATATTGGTCGTCCGGCATTATGTTTTTTAACAACAAATGAACCATTTTCACTTAATCGTTGATGTAGTCGTGAAAACAATTTATCAGATGGAGTTGCACGATTAGGAAATGCTTGGGCGTATAATCGCCGTGCTTCATAAGTATTACCATTAGCACGACCGTACATGAAATGCATGCGGCCATCTCTGAATTTGTATAGAAAGCTATTTTGTTTTAACAGAAAAAACAAACGTGACACGGCCAGCGCTTAACCGAAAATTAATTTGAGTATCTACAAACAAACAACTATTTTACAGCCTCAACTAGAATCACCTCTATCTATGAAAGAATTGATTTGCGGACCTATGTTTATTAAATGTTTTTTGTTCGCCTTGACGAGAACTATAAGCGGGGAAAGTATCCGAAACTTTTTTTTAAACACCCTGAATCAATCTGTTAGCTTTGCGTCACCTTTTTTGATAACCATTGCACGTTGAATACAGCACCATACGTTTGAATATGTTAATAATTACAACATGTATCGCCCTGATGCATTTTAAGAGCGTATAAAATATATTATTGCCTTAAAGCAACTATTGTGTTTTATCAATATTGGTTTTCGTTTTGACGCATTTGTACGGCAATCAAATTTTATATCGTAGTAAATTCATTTTATATTTTTTTTATGTGTGGTGGGTGCTTAGTTTCCGTGACTTTGTAAGCTGTATCGCTTGTCTGACTATCACTGCAACTCAGTTTGTGTGTTTGTGTAATTGTATTGAGATGTCTTTGTGACAGTATTATGCCGCCTTTTATAATGTCGAACTTCTTGATATGTTTTTGTTGTTTGTTCTCTGGTAGTAAATCCAATCTTCCACTGTTCGTTGCCTCTAAAATGCTTCCAGGAATACCGATATCTTCCATGATTTCTTTCAAAAGTGTACAAACTTTTAGGTATTTTCTTTTATAAAAGTAACATTTGTTGATATGCTGTTTTATTGTCGTCGTCCAAGATACGACAAAAATGTAGGAATTACATTGATTTTTTAGTAAATCTAAAAATCTGTTTTCGTAATAATATCATAAAGCTTTGAATATAACTTCAACATCAGCGATTTAAACCATTTCAGCTGCATATAGTTGCTATCACATGAAACTTTTACTCAATACTTGGTTTTTTGTGGCATTTTTCTCCCTATTTTAAATTTCGCTGTACTTAGTTTTGTCTTTCATACAAATCCAATTCATCGTAGCCAAGCGTATCTATGGTTTGTTACCATAATTCAACTTTTTCTATTTACTACGAGGTTGGGGCATCAGTCATGGCAACTATTTTTTTTCTTGCAGATATATGTGTCGTGTGGAAGTTCTGCAGGCATAGTGTGTATGCAGACCAACAGATGGCTCTGTGATGGCTGGTAGTAGCGCAGCGAGGGCTCTGAAATCAGTCAGTTGGTGAGGTATTCAGCGCCTCCCACATCGTTGGCAGCGTGTGGTGACAGTAGCAGGGGACTACATTGAGGGTCTTAGGCCCAAGTTTGTCATGTCAACTTTATGTGTACTGTGTTATCATTCTTTTGCACAGTGAAGGTCATATTTCCCTGTATGCTACCGTAATAAATTAGTGTGTTACGATATTTTAGTGCTATTCATTGTCCACACATGTAGTTAAGACCTTGTCCTTTCGTCTGTATATGTCACATTTTCCAACCGGACTGGTATTTTCAAAAAAAAGAAGTTGCCATGACTTTTGCCCTAACCCTCGTATATTAAGTTTTTTAATAATCTAGAAGTAGATATGCTGGGTGCCTTCTGAAACAGTCACTCGACGTGGACACACCTGTAGCGTGTGCATTATATAGGCTGTCCACATTGTCCACGAACGAGTCATCGCTTGGTCGTATATAGTGCCCGCACATGCACACACACATAGCATATCTACTTCTAGATATTATAAATCCGGACGGCTGTCATGCTGTCAGACCACTATTGTCATTGTTTAATTATTGAAGTTGACATTGTACATGTTTTTTATACAGAGTTTTTCTTTTTGTAAAGCATGGTGGATCGCTATAATGATTTGTACACGAAGGCTTTATTAATTGATTTGTATGCACCATTTTATCAATTTGTCTAACTTAATTTTAAAAGTTGAATTTGTTGCTGTGGTCTCTGGATGATTTATTCTAAACGTTAATAAAAATACTTTTTTGTACTCGCTTATCAAAACCTGTCATTTCACGATTCGATTTGCGTGCGTAAAAAGTCACTTTAAACACGAGTGCGTAAAATTAGTTGGTACTTCCTGGAACTTGATTAATTCGCCTACGGCTCGCGCTTTAAACTGGTCACTCATTCGCGAAATATGATTTCACGCACTTGGTTCGTAAATAACTATTTTAAATTCACTGTATATACATATATGTATGTATATACTTCAATTAACTGGAAATAAGTGAAGTTCGTTGAGGAAAGACTGACTTACTGACGCGAAAGAAAAAATGCAACAAGATAAACAGATATTAGCGAGAAGAAGAAAGAAATGATAAAAGTTTGTTCAAAGCGATATTAATAAGTTGTATCTTACACCATTACGTTATGAATTATGCACGCATATATTAATTTGTATCCTAGTGATCATTTGTTAACACATACATGTATATTAAATATAACTTTCAATGTAGTTTGAAACTATTAATGTGTTAAGTAACTTATGTACGTACAATAGTAACATATTTAGAACACTTACATAATTCACTCAATGTACTAACCATATTGTACTTAGAAATGGACGCATATAAATTCTAATACAAACCACATTTTCGCTGTATAAATACGCAGATACACCAATATATTCACATCATACTTACTATGTGCACGCGTAGATGCACAAAACAAATAACCCCTTCTACTATCTGATCTTGATTTATGCGTTAGAGGGCGCATTCATAAATCCACATCACACGCCTAAACAATGGCACAGATACAGGTAATACGCCCTACCGTAAAATTATGCAGCTTATTAACATTGTTAATAATATTCGTACGCATCGTCAATAGATTACCATTATGGTCGGGTACCTGTTCAGAAGTAGATAATGTAACAGCACGTATGAACACGCTAACAACCGTGCATTTTGGCAGGTAGATAATGATTGACCGTGTTTGATTTACTGTATCATATATCAGGTGTATCCGGCTGCATTTGTGATGATATAGATCATGGCGGCAGTACTGACGTCTCTAGGACAGAAATTAATGGGAATAAATGTGTTTTACTCTGGCGATAAGATGATGTCAAGACCCAAAAATTGCACTATTATTCTTTACTGTCGAACGAACAATGGAAGTTACGTGGATGTTTTAAAATACCCATTTAGCAAATACTCCGAACATAAAACATCTCTTCTATTTAGTTTATAGCATAGATCTCGGTCAGTGGAGACAAAAACATATATATTTATACTTAACAGCTATACATTGTCATACATTGTATGTGGAATTAAAAATATAGTTGTAGGTGTTCAGATGTTACTACAACCTCTTATAAAGTATAACTTCTTTTACTTTCTTATGGAGGTATCCTTATTCTCAATCTTTTCATGTATTGATTTGTAGTGTATCTCGGGGGGTTAAATAGAAACATGTGCCAATATTTTATACATTTCTATTAATTAGTAAACAGCAACCCGTTTGTTTCTATAACGTAAAGGTTTTTCACAAATTAGTAACAAAGTAAGTATTACCTAGTTATACGCAAATCTGTACATAACCATACAAGCTTTGTACTCCTTAATTTGTAATCGTCTTAAATATTTGTCCAAGTGTGGCAGCTTTAAACAACTGGGGCAAAGATTTAGTCGTCTGCAACTTTGCAGAAATTAATTATAATTAAGAGGTCAAATATTTCTAATGTCCACTTTTGTTCGTATTCAATATTTATATGCGTACAAGCATTTCCATTTTGAATCCCTTATAAATTGAGCTCGAATTTTGAGAAGTATTCTCTTAAGAAAGTGTAACCATTACTGTAGTAATGGAGAATATACGAGGTCTGACAATTAAGTATCGGTAAAATTGGTTTTAAAAGCTTTTATTTCAAACTGGTCGTAAATTAGATATTACATCCTTCAATATACTCCCCTTCGGCCCGCACACTTTTCCATTCGTGATTTCCACGATTGGAAACAATTTCGGAAAGGTTGTTCATCAAGGGCGTTCATGACCCCTGTTAAATACGCCAGAAGCCTGTTTCATGACCATTACAGTAGCAAAAGGAGTCCCCCTTAAGTACCTCCTTCGTTTTAAGGAAGAGGAAATAATCACATGGAGCTAAATCTGGGCTCTAGGGTGGGTTTTCCAGCACAAGAGTCCCGATGGATGCTAAAAATTAGAGTTAAAATGGCTGAATGCGCTGGCGCATTTTCGTGATGCAGCAATCAATTCTTGTTTGCCCACAACTCAGGTCTTTTTCGTGCAATCTGGCACCGCAATGTCTTCAGGATCTCCACATAGTAGGCAGCTGTTACAGTTTGCCCCTTGGACACACAGTATTTCAAAATGATGCCTTTGTAGTCGCAAAATGTGATAACCATGGCCTTCATCTACGATTTGGGCAAAACCCTGACGTTTGGTTTCTGGATCGTATTGGAATATCCAACTGTCATCACCAGTAATCACACGATCGAACATTCCCCAGTTGCTGAGCCAGTCCTGACAAATGCGTCGTCGTGTTTCATTTTGGTTGGAAGTCAGCAATCTGGAAAGCAATTTGGCGCACACTTTCCTCGTGCTCAAATCGTCACGTAAAATCAGCCGAACTGTCTCACGATTGATACCAGTAACTTCCGTTATGTGTCTAATCGAGCATCGGCGACCATCCTTCAACATTTGCTCGACTTTTTGCAGAGAGGTGGTGGTGCGAACCTCAGCTGGTCGACCAGAGCGTGGGGCATCATTGCACTCCTCGAGCCCCTCCACAAACTTCTTGTACCACTGATAGAGTGACGATTTTGCTTTTAACGCTGTGAACGTTTCAATTATCGATTTCCTCCACTTAAAGAAAAATGTCAACATTACCCTTTGCTCAAAGTATTCTGGCGTAGACATCATGTACAGAATTGCGAAACACACGTTCATAACACACAGATTACCGCGTCAAACTAGTTGAAACCTGGGTGAAGTTCAAAAATTTCAATTATTGGCGAAGAAAAGTGAATAGATCTTTCGGCCTTCTTTAACGGTTAAAATAATCATGTAATCTGTTTGGGTTATATCTCTTAAAATACCCACTTACCCCGGAAATACCTCCCACCTGGCATTGTACAAGATGGATACACGTCATCCAATGATTACCATTCTGAATGTCGTCCTCCTAGATTGCTAAGACATTATTTATTTCTGGCAGGTATTGAAT